>PVLC010049989.1:0-10231 GCA_004027655.1 Graphiurus murinus | reverse complement strand
GGAGGATCCGGGTTCGAGGCCAGCCTCAGCTACCTAGTGAGACACTCCGCAACTTAGTGAGACTCGGTTTCAAAATAAAGAATAAAAAATAAAAAATAGGACTGGGGGTATAGCTCGGAGGTAGAATGCCCCTGAGTTCAATCCCCAGTACCGCAAAAAAAAAAAAAAAAGAAGTTAAAAAATTACAGCAACCAAGCCGGGCGTGGTGGCGCACGCTTGTAATCCCAGCATTCGGGAGGCTGAGACTGGAGGATCCGGGTTCGCGGCCAGCCTCAGCTACCTAGTGAGGCACTCCGCAACTTAGTGAGACTCGGTTTCAAAATAAAGAATAAAAAATAGGGCTGGGGGCATAGCTCGGAGGTAGAATGCCCCTGAGTTCCATCCCCAGTACTGCAAAAAAAAAAAAAAAAAAAAAAAAAAAATTACAGCAACCAAAACACAAAATATTTTAACTTCTAAAAATATTTGGGAAAGACAATTTAATAGGGATAAGAACACCTAACTAATCTTTAATCTCTTCCTTTTACTAATAACCTTAATCTAAGGTGGGAAGAATCTTTGCAGAATATATTATGATGCATTTTTTTAGAGCCTCAAGCTGAAATTTAAAAATTCTCCAGTACTTGGGAGGCTGAGACAGGAGGATCCCAGGTTTGAGGCCAGTCTTGGCAATTTAGCAAAACCCTGTTTGAAAATAAAAAATAAAGTAGAGCTAGGGGTGTGGCTCAGAGGTAGAATGCCCCTAGGTTTAATCCCTAGTACCACAACCAAAAAAAAAAAAAAAAAAAAATCCTTAAGGATTTATCTGCAATTACTCCAAAAATGGAACCTACCGAGTATATTATGTCTTACAAAAGGCTACCTTCCCACTCTTACCTCAACCACCACTTCCTACATTGTGGTACCAAGTCTTTTGACTCCATCATGCTCTGGTGCACAGACTGTAAAGTAAAATTTAATAGTGATTTCAGTAAATTTCATTTACCACCTGACTCATACAGCAGAAAAATGGTGGGGGTGGGGAGAAAAAAAAAGTTTCTCTGTTAATTGTTACTAACCTCACAGAGAAATACCCTCCTCTCATTTGTTTTTTTTTAGATATCTCTTTAATTCTCTCCTTCCAAAAGTTAAAATGAGAAATACTATTCTAGTCTACAGATGACATGAAAGAATTATTTTCCCCCAAAGTCTATTCACATTAATTTAGTATCCATAGCTATAAATTAACCTGCCACTATACTATATACAGAAATAATAAAGATTACTAAAGTATAACAAAATGACAAAATTATCCAGAAGTTTACAACTAAAATGGCTAGTAGTTTCCTCTTGTATTGTCTTTACAACTCTGTGCTAAGTAACAAAGAAGGTAGCGAATGCATACTGAATACTTTTCTTTTCTTTTCTTTTTGCAGTACTGGGGATGGAACCTGGGGGCATTCTACCTCCGAGCTACAGACCCAGACCTATTTTTTATTCTTTTTATTATGAAACATGGTCTCACTAAGTTGTGGCGAGCCTCACTAAACAGCTGAGCTGAGGCTGGCCACAAACCACGCCCGGCATGAATACTTTTGTATTAAGATGAAGCTTAAGCAGGGCGTGGTGGCGCACGCTTGTAATCCCAGCATTTGGGAGACTGAGGCTGGAGGATCCGGGTTCGTGGCCAGCCTCAGCTACCTAGTGAGGCATTCACAACTTAGTGAGACCCTGTTTCAAAATAAAGAATAAAAAATAGGGCTGGGGGTATAGCTCGGAGGTAGAATGCCCCTGAGTTCAATTCCCAGTACCGCAAAAAAAAAAAAAAAAAAAAAAAAAGAAGTTTAAGAGATGGAGTAGAGAAGAAAAGAGGCTGCACTTTAGTTCATTTTCTATGGGAGTCTTCTTTTTCTTTCTTTCTTTTTTTTTTAAATTGAACCCAGGGCTTTATACAAGCTAAGTGTGAACTCTACCAGTGAGATACACCTCCATCGCCTACAAATACCTTATCTTTGTAATAAAATCTGTAATACACCAATGTCTTTGTAGTCATTTCATGTATGAACTCTTTTTTTTTTTAAATTTATGTTACTAGGAGCTGGGCATGGTAGTGCACACTTTTAATCTCAGTACTTGGGAGGCTGAGACTGAAGGATTGTAGGTTCAAGGACAGCCTCAGCAATTTAGTGAGGATCTCAGCAACCTAATGATTCTCTGTTTCCAAACAAGAAACAAAATCCATGTGGGGATTATGCCTCCTGGGTTCAATTCTCAGTGTTAAGCTGGGCTGGGACATAGCTCAGTGGTAGAGGGCTTGTCTTGCAAGTGCAATGCCCTGTGTGCTCAATCCCCAGTACCCCCCTCCAAAAAAGTCTTCAGTTGTGCATGGTACCTACAATCTCAGTATTTGGGAGGCTACAATAGGAGAATTGCAGGATCATGGACAGCATGAACAACTTAGTGAGATCCTGTTTAAAAATAAAATAGGATCTAGGGTACAGCTCAGAGGTAGAATGTCCCTGGGTTCAATCCCCAGTACCAGAAAAAAAAAGTGTTCATATATATATTTGTCTATTTATTGTTGAGTACAATGTCAAATAAATTTTAGTTAATGGAAATGGAGATATATGATCAGTAGTTTGCACACCACTGTTGTAGACTACTACAAGCTACTACTACGACAGCTTTCCAAACGGTATTCAGTCTCCGGTTTTTCTCATCTACAATTTATTCTCCACATTGCTTATGGTTTAATTGTAAACATTTCTCATTTACTTAAAAACCCTCCAAGTGCTCTCTACTGTTTCTGGGTGTACAAACTTTAGCATGGACTTAAGATCCTTCATAACCTACTCCCTGGTTAACTTTTCAGGCTCACTCCAGCTATTCTATTTATACTGGCCTACTTCTGTTATACCTTTGTTCATGTTCTCTATGGATTTTTCTTCCTTCTTGTCTATAACTGCTCAATAATTCTTAACAGATACCATGTAATACCCCATCTTCCTTCTTACCCAAGAGCAGAAATTATTACTCTTTCATCACAGTATATAAGTCTCATAGAATTTGATCACTCCATACAGATTATGCAATTTTTAGAAGGGGTCATGTCTTATCTATCTTGTTAGCTCTAGAGTCTAACACAGTGTCTGACACCAAACAGGAGTACAATAAATAAATAATTAATGAAAACATAGAGAAGACTTCAAAATGATCCTTTTAAAAAGTTATTACAGAGCCGGGCGTGGTGGCGCACGCTTGTAATCCCAGCATTCGGGAGGCTGAGACCGGAGGATCCGGGTTCGTGGCCAGCCTCAGCTACCTAGTGAGGCACTCCACAACTTAGTGAGACTCGGTTTCAAAATAAAGAATAAAAAATAGGGCTGGGGGTATAGCTTGGAGGTAGAATGCCCCTGAGTTCAATCCCCAGTACCGAAAAAAAAAAAAAAAAGTTATTACAGGCAGGGCGTGGTAGCACACAATTGTAATACCAGTACTTGGGAGGCTGAGACAAAAGGATTTCAGGTTTGAAGCCAGCTGCAGCAACTTAGTGAGGCCCTCCACAACTTAGTGAGACCCTGTTTCAAAATAAAAAATAAGTTGGGCATGGTGGCACACGCTTGTAATCATAGTACTTGGGAGGCTGAGATGGGAGGATCACAGGTTCATGGCCAACCTCAGCTACTTAGTGAGGCCCTCCACAACTTAGTGAGACCCTATCTCAAAAATAAAGAATAAAAAATGAGCCTGGGGGTGTTGCTCAAAGGCAGAATGTCCCTGGGTTCAATCCCTAGTAACATACACACACATAATAATAAAAAAACGTTATTACAGGATTTAGAATAATTCCTTCCTTTCTTTGTTTATTATTTTTGTAGTAATGGGTTTATTTTTTTGTTTTGTTTTGTTTTGTTTAATATAGTACTAGGTAGATTAAACCTAGGGGCATTCTATCTCCGAGCTACCATCCCAGCCCTATTTTATTTTTTATTTGGAAACAGGATCTCACTGAGCTGTGGAGGGCCTCACTAAATTGCTGAGGCTTCTTCCTGTCTCAGCCTCTGAAGTACTGGAATTACAGTGTGCTTCATACCTGGCTTGTGGTAATAGGATTAAACCAGGGGCATTCTACATCGGAACCACACCCCAAGCCCTATTTTATTTTTTATTTTGAAACAGGGTCTCCCTAAGTTGCTAAGGCTAACCTGGAACCTGTGATTCTCCTGTCTCAAACTCCCAAGTATCGGGACCCTCTAAATCATTTTTATTGGAAGTATACTCATCTATAGATATGACTGCAAGAGCACACGTGACAAAGGAAGAGATAAGTTGGACATCATCAAAATTAAAAATGTTGGAGCTGGGTGCAGTGCTGCACACCTGTAATTCCAGTATTTGGGAGGCTGAGACAGGAGGAATGTAGATTCGATGCCAGCCTCAGCAATTTATCAAGACCCTCAGCAACTTAGCAAGATTCTGTTTCAAAATAAAAAATAAAAAGGGCTAAAAGTGCTGCTCAGAAGTAAAATGCCCCTGGGTTCAATCTCTAGTACAAAAAAAGAAAAAAAATTAAAAATGTTTGTGCTTCAAAGGACACCATCATCTTGCCAGGCGTGGTGGTGCACACTTGTAATCCCAGTACTTGGGAGGCTGAGACAGAAGGATCCCAGGTTCGCAGCCAGCCTCAGCAACTTGTGAGACCCTCTTAGTCGGCAACTTAGACCCTGTTTCAAAATTAAAAATAAAGTTGGGCTGAGGGTATAGCTCAGAGGTAGAATGCCCCTGGAGTTCTATCCCTAGTACTGCCAAAAAAACAAAAAAAAAAAGGACACCATCAAAAAAGTGAACGGAAGTCGGGCGTGGTGGCGCATGCTTGTAATCCCAGCGTTCAGGAAGCTGAGACTGGAGAATCCAGGTTCGCAGCCAGCCTCAGCTACCTAGTGAGACACTCCACAACTTAGTGAGATTCGGTTTCAAAATAAAGAATAAAAAATAGGGCTGGGAGCCGGGCGTGGTGGCGCACGCTTGTAATCCCAGCATTCGGGAGGCTGAGACCGGAGGATCTGGGTTCGAGGCCAGCCTCGGCTACCTAGTGAGGCACTCCGCAACTTAGTGAGACCCGGTTTCAAAATAAAGAATAAAAAATAGGGCTGGGGGTGTAGCTCGGAGGTAGAATGCCCCTGAGTTCAATCCCCAGTACCACAAAAAAAAAAAAAAATAGGGCTGGGGGTATAGCTCAGAGGTAGAATGCCCCTGAGTTCAATCCCCAGTACCGCCAAAAAAAAAAAAAGTGAATGGACAATATGTTGAAAAGAGAACAATTTTGTGAATCATATATCTGATAAGGGATTTTTATCTAGCAAGTATAATATACTCCTACAATTCAATACTGAAAAGATGAAATGACACAATTTAAAATGGGCAAGGGTCCTAAAAGATGTTTCTCCAAGGCAAATATACAAATGGCCAGTAAGTATATAAAAGGTGTGTAAAATCATTAGCCTTTAGGAAAATGCAAGCCCAAAAGACAGTGATATACTTCACACTCATTAGAATGGCAATAATAAAGATAATAACAAGTAAGTATGTGGAGAAACTGGAATCCTTGTATACTGCTGGTGGTAATGTAAAATGGTACAGCCACTTTGTTTTTTTGCTTGCTTGTTTGTTTTGTGGTACTGGGGATTGAACTCAGGGGCATTCTACCTCCGAGCTATACCCCCAGCTCTATTTTTTATTCTTTATTTTGAAACCGGGTCTCACTAAGTTGCGGAGTGCCTCACTAGGTAGCCGAGGCTGGCCGCGAACCCGAATCCTCCGGTCTCAGCCTCCCGAATGCTGGGATTACAAGCGTGCGCCACCATGCCCGGCTTGGTACAGCCACTTTGAAAGAGTCAAAACGCAAAAGCTTCTCAAAAGGTTAAACACAGAATTACCATAAGATTCCATTCCTACGTGTACACCCAAGAGAAATGAATACATATGTCCACACAAAATCTTGTATATAAGTATTTACAGAAGCCTTATTCATAATAAGTCAAAAAAATGGAAACAATCTAAAGCATTACTGATGAATGGATAAGCGTAATGTATTATATCAATACAATGGAATATCACTCAGCAATTAGAAGGAATGAAGTACAATACTGAACTGTGCTACAACATGAATGAACCTTGAAAATATTATGCAAAAAGAAAGAAGCCAGTCAAAAAGCCACATATTGGCAGGATATGGTGGCGCATGCCTGTAATCCCAGTACTTGGGAGGATGAGACAGGAGGATCACAGGTTCAAGAACAGCCTCAGCAATTTAGTGAGATCCTGTTTCAAAATATAAAATAGGGCTGGAAGTGTAGGTCCAAGGAAGAAAGCCCCTGGGTTCAATTCACAGTATGGAAAAAAAAAATAAAAATAAAAAATAAAAAAGCTACGTATTCACATCAGATGCCTTAAAGAGACAAATGTTCAGAGTCGAAGAGTATATTAGTAGTTGACAAGGACTATGGGGATGAAAGCAATGGTGAGTGACTGCTAATGTGTAAAGGATTTGTTTGGGAGAGGATGATATATTCTAAAATTAGACTGTGGTGTACATCATCTCTGTGAGTATACTAAAAATCATTGAGTTACCTACTTTTTGTGTGTGTGTGTGTGTGGTACTGGGAATTGAACTCAGGAGCATTCTACCTCCAAGCTACACCCCCAGCCCTATTTTTTATTCTTTATTTTGAAACAGGGTCTCACTAAGTTGCGGAATGCCTCACTAGGTAGCTAAGGCTGGCCTCTAACCCGGATCCTCCGGTCTCAGCCTCCCAAATACTGGGATTACAAGCGTGCACCACCACGCCCGGCGAGTTGTCTACTTTAAATAGGTGAATTACAGGGTATGTGAATTATATATCAAGAAAAGTTATTAAAAAATATATGACCAGCTCTTGGCATAATACCCAACTATAACACTATGACACTATTCTTTTTTATTTTGCACTGGAGATTGAACCCAGGGGCACGTGTGTTTGTGTGTGTGTTGTTAGTGATTCAAACCCAGGGGTGTTTTACCTCTGAGCTACATCTCCAGCACAATTTTATTTTTTATTTATTTTTTGTGGTGCTTAGGGATTGAACTCAGAAGCATTCTACCACCAAGCTACACCCTGAGCCCTATTTTATTCTTTATTTTGAAACAGGGTCTCTCTAAACTGTGGAAGACCTCACACATTGCTGAGGCTGCCACAAACCTTCGATCCTCCTGTCTCAGTCTCCCAAGTACTGGGATTACAAATGTGCACACCACCACACCTGGCTTATTTTTTATTTTGAAACAAGGTCTCACTAAGTTGTTGACACTGGCCATGAACCTGCAATCCTCTTGTCTCAGTCTCCCAACTACTGGGATTACAGGTTAGTGTACCACGATGCCTAGATAGGTCATGCTATTTCCAAAACTACTCCTCTTTTAGTTATTGTGACCACTCGTTAAATAAACACCCCCCAAAATTAGTAATATTTGTAGTCTGCTTAACAAATATGCTCTTTAGCCAAAATTACTATTTTCAGTCAAGATTATTTAGCAAGGAAAATAAGGAAGAAGAGAAGCTCCTTTCCCACCAAAAGAGGAGGTAAGAACAGGAAAGAAAAAAAAGCAAAAGACAGAAAGAACAAATCTGTAAAAAAGTTGACTCACAAATGATTCACAAGCATTTCCGGGATATTTTGTCCAAGAAATCTCCTCTGACTAAAGTGGAAACTTATTTGGCTAAAATACCTCATTCTACTGTTATGATTAATGTCTTAGTGCCAAATATTTGTTCATGTGGCACATGGACAAGAGAAACCTCATATGCACTGATTTAAATATTTACAAACTTAGAAGAGATCACTGTAAAATTATACAAGGCACAACAAAGCCGGGAGTGGTGGTGCTCGCTTGTAATCCCAGCATTTGGGAGGCTGAGACCAGAAGATCCAGGTTTGAGGCCAGCCTCAGCTACCTAGTGAGGCACTCCGCAACTTAGTGAGACCCTGTTTCCAAATAAAGAATAAAAAATAGGACTAGGGGTGTAGCTCGGAGGTAGAATGACCCTGGGTTCCATCCCTAGTACCGCCAAAAAAAAAAAAAAAAAAAAAAAGGCACAGCACTTGTAATCCTAGCATTTGGGAGGCTGAGACCGGAGGATCCAGGTTCACGGCAAGCCTCAGCTACCTAGTGAGGCCCTCCGCAACTTAGTGAGACCCAAAATAAAGCATAAAAAATAGGGCTGGGGGTATAGCTCGTACGTAAAATGTCTCTGAGTTCAACCCCCAGTACCGGAAAAAAAAAAAAAGAAAAAGAAAAAAAAAACCTCTTTATATTAGTAAGAAACAAAACAACTTGTTATAGTTTTAACCATTTTGGAAAAGACATATCATATATAACTGAACTACTATATTTTGATCCTTAACTGTATTGCTAATGTTGTTGTATGTGTGTTATGTGTATTTGGTGGGACTAGGGATTAAAATCAGGGGCATTCTACCTACAGGATACACTCCCATCCCTTTTTATTTTTTGTTTGGAAACAGGGTCTCACTAGGTTGCTGAGACTGGTTTTGAACCTGTGATCCTCCTGAGTCTCCCAAGTACTGAGATTACAGGAGTGGGCCACTATGCTTGGCTTGTTTTGCTAATGTTGAGAAGGAATTGCAAAATTCTATTTAGTTCCTTCTAATTTCTAGAGCTCCGGTTATTGAAGTATAGGAACTGAACCACCAAATTCCGAAGGCTACCAACAGTTTTAACTGATTAATTGTATAATATTATTAGAAAAACTATAGATAAAAGCAAGTCTATTGAAGAAAATAAATGGAAATTTTGATGTTAAATCAAAACAGTATTATTAGTATTGTTTTGTGTGTGTGTGTGGTACTGGGGATCGAACCCAGAGGCATTCTACCTTCAAGCTACACCCCGAGCCTAATTTTATTCTTATTTGGAAACAGGTCTTGCTACGTTGATGATAGTCTCACTATCAGGTTTTGAACCTGTGATCCTCCTGTCTGAGCCTCCCAAGTACTGGAATTACAAGCATGCACCACCACACCTGGCTCAAAACAGTATTATTAACAAAGTACAATTAGCCCTCCTAAATCCATGGTTTCTGCTTCTGCAAACTCAGATTGAAAATATTTGGAAAAAAAATGTGTTTATACTGAAGTATGCACAGACTTTTTTCCTTGTCATTTTTCCCTTAAACAATACAATTTTTTTTTGTAGTACTGGGGATTGAACCCCCCCCCCCAAATAATTAGCATGGGCAAGGCCCTAGGTTCAAGTCCCAGCACCAAATACAAACAAAAAAGCTGGTCACAGTGGTGCACACCTATAATTTGAGTATTTAGGAGGCTTAGACAGGAGAATCACAAATTTAAGGCCAGTCTAGGAAACACAGTGAGATCTGGTCTCAAAATTTAAAAGGGGCTGGGGGTGTAGCTAAATGGTAGTGTGCCCATGGGTTCAATCCACAGTATCCAAAAACAAAAAAACATCTAGTATAAAAGGTATATGAAACGGATGTGGTGGCGCACGCTTGTAATCCCAGCATTCGGGAGGCTGAGACCGGAGGATTCGGGTTCGAGGCCAGCCTCAGCTACCTAGTGAGGCACTCGGCAACTTAGTGAGACTCAGTTTCAAAATAAAGAATAAAAAATAGGGCTGGGGGTATAGCTCGGAGGTAGAATGCCCGAGTTCAATCCCCAGTACTGCAAAAAAAAAAAAAAAAAAAAAAAAGGTATATGATATAGTTCGTTGTGGTGATACATGCCTGTAATCACAGTCCTTGGGAGACTGAGACAGGAGGATGGTAGGTTTGAGGTCAGCTTCTGCAACTTAGTGAGACCCTCAGCAACCTAGTCAGATACTGTTTCAAAATAAAATAGGAGTCAGGCATGATGGCACACACTTGTAATCCCAGTACTTAGGAGACTGAGACAGGAAAATCACAGGTTCAAAGCCAGTCTCAGCAATTTAGTGAGGCTCTAAGCAACTTTGTGAGACTGTTTCCAAGTAAAAAAATAAAATAGGTCTGGCCCTTGGGTTCCATCCCCAGTACCACAATCAATCATTCATTCAATCAATCAATATAAAAATAAAATAAAACAGCCGGGCGTGGTGGCGCACGCTTGTAATCCCAGCATTCGGGAGGCTGAGACCGGAGGATCCGGGTTCGCGGCCAGCCTCAGCTACCTAGTGAGGCACTCCGCAACTTAGTGAGAC
>PVLC010049988.1:0-10276 GCA_004027655.1 Graphiurus murinus | reverse complement strand
TTTGTCCATGGTACTACAGGGACTTCCTAGACTTGGTTCCAGTGCTCCAAATGGCGTCTGTTTTGTTGGTTCTTGCTTTGTTCCATAGTGGTTGTTGAGTGACTTAGCAGTTGTTCCTGACTCCCATGAGGTTTGATACACAGGAAACTCAGCTCTATTGAAACTGCCCTCATGTCAGTAATCATATTCTGACTGTCTTCCATCTCAGAACTAGTCAGTTTTTTCTGAGACTTTTCCATAAGACAACATTTTTATCTCTATTTTCTCTTGTTAATCCTTCCATTCTTTTTTTTTTCTATCCTTGATTCTCAGCCATGTCCGAGGGTTCTTCCCCCACTAGGCTGATGATTTCATCATCTCTGCCGTTGGACTTCCATTTAGATTTCTGCTTTTATCATTAACCACACAAAGATCATGTTATTGCCATCTTGTTTGTCAGATTCACAATGACTCCCAGTCATACTCAGGGAGAAACTCCTAGCTGAATCCTAAAGACTGATTATCATTCCATCTCATCTTCTTTTCCTTCTCAACTCCTCTGCAACCAAACTTAATCTGTGTTCTCTTTGTACTCCTCCTCCATGCATTACTCTATATTTATTCCCTTGTTCTTTCATATATTATGTGCTGGATATCATGCTTAGTGCTTTAGATTTTGTGTGCATCTTCTAGCTGGAAAGAACTTCATTTTCTCTATGATCATCTTCTTCATGTACAAGCCCTAGATTAGGTTCCTTTGCTTTCTGAAGATCTTTTGACACTGATATGACAGTCTTAACCCATTTCTGAATTCTCTGTCTGCAGATGGACAGGATATTATATCTAACCCTATATTGGTGTTACCTTTCACACTATTACTTATGCATTATACTCTCCTATTACAAGTGACAGAAGCCTCATTCTTATATTTTGATGTGCTGGCGAGTAGAGGGTGCAAACATAGCAGCAGCTAGTTTCTCATGTGATGTTACAAGGGCCCAGTCATGCAGCCACAGGCCCACATTTTCCTTAATCTCAGAAAAGGAGAGAGTGAGTGCACGAGTGGGCAAGCACGAGCACTGTTCAGCTCCGGTATTTAGTTCTCCTAAAAGAACTCTGTTTGGCATTGTTAGAGTTATGGATTCATCTTGCACTAGTCACTGTGCCCAGACCACCCATGGCGCTTGCTTCTGGGCCAGGCTGCATGGTTGAAACCCCACTAAAAGCACTGGGAGCTGGGGAGATCCACTTCCTCAAGGAAAAGAAGCTGAGCAGACATACTACAATAGACATGATTCAGCCAGAAATGAGAGAGATGATAATGCTTATTGAGTACCTACTACGTTTTGGCTATTTTTTCTGGAAGACTTACATGTTGTCATCCATTTAATTTCATAATAACCTGAAGTTACAAGATTAGCAAAGTTAGAAATATGCTCACAGAGTTAAACAGAGTGGAATAAAAATGGGAGCTACTGCCTTCTACTTGCATCCCTAATGAATCTAGGACATTGGTAGGGGCTGCTGTGTTAGTGTTGGCCTCTGATGATAATGACAATGCTTTGCTTTCCTAGGAGAGGCTCCATGGTAGGTACTTTGCGTGCACTAGACATCACTTGTGATGTTCCTGACATTCTGGTGAGCACTCTCTTGTTTGGGAGAGAGCTCTTTTTGTTAGACTTATGTTCATTAACAACAATAACAAATTTATCCATGGAGACCCAAACCTTAGAGCTCACACAGTGTCTTACAAGAGCCACTAGAGAGATATCTTCTGCTCATGGGTCATCAGTAACATGCACAGAGATGGAACACCAGGGAGAAGGTCTTCCCAGGGCATGGGCTTTGTGAAGAATGGGGCCCAAGTAGGCAGACGAGACCATGAGAAGGAGCGCAAGAGCACCCAAATTGTTTTCAGTTTGACTCAGTCCAACCTGACTCTATGCTTGTCCATTTTCCCACAAGAAATTGGATAGCATCTGTATAAAACAAAGACAGAAACAACATCACACACACACACACACACACACACACACACACAAAGCATTATATCCTAGTCATTTCCATCTTCTTATAGTTTGATATGACCCCAAAAGATGAGTTTTTGATTTCTAGGTATGTATTTTTCCTCTGAGTATGTCCTCAGCCTTTGTTAATTTCTCCCGGGAGTGCTTAAGTGGGGCTTAAGCAGTTGCCCCCCTCAGTCAATAATTTTCAGATGATTTTTTAAAGTTAAGCCTTCAAGAGACTCTGTGGTATCCAGTAATAATAGTTTAGAGTTTAATTCTAAATAAAGCATAATATAATTATGTAGGGACATTTCCTGAACATTAGATCACCTCTTTTTAAACCAAATTGGCCCTAAGTTTGTTGTTCAGCGTCCGTAGACCGATATGTGATCACAGCAAGTTCCGTGCTTTGTAAAAACTGCTTCTATTTTCCTTCTTAGCCTGATATTAAAATGAAACCAGTAATCGTTACCATATTTGAAAGGGAAGCACATTGTGACACTCAGCAATAATATAATTGTTGCTTTTTGTGACTAAACGATATTGCTTTTTTTTTTTTTTGATGTTCCACCCACTCACCATTTTAGCATTTGCAGTTCCTAGAGAGGAGTTGAAATCGTTTCTTGCTGCTTAAGGGGCACTTAATGTTTGCCAAACACACAATGAGTAAGAATGGCATGCTGACTGCAAAGATGTTCTGGAAAGCTAACTCCCTGGATCACTGTGTGCTGGGGCCAAGTTGGATAGCTCTTGAAAGTGGGGCCCTATTTTTCTAATTGTATCTAGACCATGAAGGTCTCTTTTGCATTGGTCAATCTTGTACTCTGTCTCTTCTGGGCACTCACAGTATTTAGAATACCTGAGTCACGTGAGGACCTTGGGAAATGCAGATTCAGATTTAGTAGTTCTGGTTGGGGCCTGAGAATTTTCATGTCTAGAAAGCCCACAGGCGATATGCATGGTGCTGCTCTAGAGACCACATTAGCAAGGATCTAGACTGTAGTCCATGTTAGAGAAGTCTGTCCATGAATCTTGTTGTCATCTAGCTGCTACCTCACACGTGCCCAAAATATATTTGTTGAGTGAGTGAATGAATGAGAGAACTCTCTGTGTCTGTGTTTGCTATCTGAAGCATACATGTCCTTGAAAATTCCAAAGATGATTTTTAAAAGAGAGAGAAGGCAGACATAGATTGATTTTAGTCTTCCAACACAATTTGCATCCTCATGCGATATTCAATGCACTTAAGGGCTATTGCTAATATTCATGATTGGTTTAAGCAGTAGCAGAGTGGGCTGAGTATGGTGGCTCAGGTCTGTAATCCTATTACATGGAAGGCTGAGACAGGAGGATCACAGATTTGAGGACAGTCTATTCTCAGCAACTTAGTGAGACCCTGCTTCAAAATAAAATCTTAGGGGAGTGAGGAGCGGAAATACAGACATAAAGAAGGTAACAGTTCAAATAATGCTGTGTATGTATATAAAATTACTAATGCCAGTTTCAATGACATGTACTGGTAAGCGGGGAGGGGAATCTGGAGGGAAATACACTAAGTGTTGTGTGCATGTATATCCCTATCACTCTTACTCAATGTGGTATATAATTATAATGCACCAATGAAAGTATAAAAATAATAAGACTGGGCATGGTGGCACACACCTGTAATTTTAGTTTTTGGGAAGCTGAGATAAGAAGTCAGTTTCAGCAATTTAGCCAGGCTATCAGCAATTTAGTGGAACTCTGATTCCAAAAAACAAATAAAATAGGGCAGGGGTAGCTTGGAGGTAGAATGCCTCTGGGTTCAATCCCCAGCACCTGAAAATAATTAATTAGTTAATTAATTAAAATAAAAAATAAAATAGGGCTGGGGGTATAGCTTGAAGGTAGAATACCCCTGGGTTCCATCTGTAGTAAAACACACACACACACACACACACACACACACACACACACACGTAGCAGAGTGGGCCTACTGAGTGAATGGCTGGTTCTGGTGGTTTATTTATTAGTTGTCTGTCAGATACCTATTTTGCGTTATTTTAGTAATAGATGTAAAATGGTCTTAAGTATATATCTTTAAGTAGGAGTTGTGATCTACAATTTATGCATAAAATGTTTGCAAGTATTTTACGAATGTGGAAATGACTTAAAAAAGATGTTAAGTTCACTTTTTTTTCTAAAAAAGAGTAAAGCAAAGATACTTTTATCTGTTTTTCCCCTAAAAAAGTTTATTTTTTTCATAATCCATAACTAAAACATAATATTAAAAACAAGACAGTTTCATGGCTGTGCTCAGTGGACTACTGGGAAAATGACGCCTGAGGACACAGGGCCTGAGCGAGTCAGGCTGTGAGTCGCATCTGCAGTTTCACTTCTGTAATGAGAGCAGGCTCGGAGTAAGCCACTTTTGAGTGATAGAAGCTGACATGGTGTTCTGAATATTTAAGCCCAACTTATTTTAAATCAGGATAATTTTGGCAAGTTTCCCCTTGAAGAATCTGAATCATTATTTTGATTTTTCAATTTAGTAATACAACTTTGAGTTTAACATGATCATTAAAGTACCTAGGTTTTTTTTTTTTTTTTTTAATAATTCACTTCTAGAGGTAATACCAGGATTAAATTAAGCAGACTACTTTGCTGTAGAACTTCTCAGCTGTGGATGCTAATGTGCATCACGGATCTCTGACAGACACTTCTCAAGCCGCCTTGAGCTTGCAACAGCCCTCTCCAGAATCTGGATGTTGTGGACTTTGGGAAGGCTACTATAACTTGTATTTTACTTCCCCATCTCTATGGAAGACCCACAGTTACTTGCTTTCACAGCTTGTTTATTTGTGAAACAATCAAGATGTGTTTGAAAATCACAATGTAGGTTGTTTTAAAATATCAGTTGTTTGTAACATGTGAAGATGTTCAGATGAAGCAAACTCTGGTGATGGGGACCACAATGTTGCTATACCTTCTAAAACTACTTTTCAGGCGTTACAACATACATCTTTGCTTGTGTGTTTCTCTTTATTCTAGATCAGCGCTCAAAGTTACCGTGCATATGCTTTGGTGTCTGTTCTGAAAGACAACATCCATAAACTACTTTCAGCTACATCAGCATTGATATGGATTTCCAATAGTCCTTTTAAAATATGTTATTAGTTATTTATCTTGCTCCAGAGAGCATTTTTATTTTTTATTTTTATTTTCTTTTTTTTTTTTTTTTGCGGCACTAGGGATTAAACCCAGGGGCATTCTACCTCCTCTATTTTTCATTCTTTATTTGCTAACAGGGCCTCACTAAGTTGCGGAGGATTCACTAAGTAGCTAAGGCTGGCTGCAAGCCTGTGATCCTTGTCTCAGCCTCCCAAGTACTGGGCTTACAAGAGGTCGCTACCATGCCTGACCCAGAGAGCTAACTAAACATCCTACTCCCTGAATTCTTGGAACTGAAGCAGTTGTGGAGTGGTCTACATGGTGGTCATTTTATTGCCTTTGACTTCAGGCTTTCTCTAACTCGATGGTTTCCTTATCTTTTTGAGCACAACAGAAACCCTCTAATATAGTTCTGTATTTGCATCTGTTCTCTTTGGATCCTAATTGTGTTCTCCCATTTACTTTTCTTTGTGCTCATGATTTGGGAAATAAGTTCTATTGCTCTTGAAGTTGGCTTCTTATCTCAGAACAGAAATATAAATAAAGGCAGAATAAATCGATTATTATGAAAGTGCCTCCCACAACATCAATTTCTTTTTTCTGTTTGAATAATCAGGACCTGTGGCTAAAGAGAAAAAGAAGTTTGTGAGGAAAAAGGAAGGTGTTCAGTAATTTAAGAAAATTAGCAAAAGTGAAAAATATTGTTTTCAAAATATTTTGCAATTTGGTGAATGCTTAGGACAGATGTATATAAATAAAAAATATTTGCTCTGTTAGGAAATGTTTTATCTTAACCCAATTATATGAGTTTTCCTTAGTGGTATCTAATTCTTTAGCATCCAGTGAAAACTTCCTTCCAACCCATTTAGAAGTTGATAGCTGTGGTCATTGCCAACTAAGCCTCAGGAGTTGACTGAGCATGATACTGAAGGTCAAAGAGGAAGCAGATTCTTCTCCCCCTGGCCTACATGATAGAAACCTCAAATTCTACCTAGTGCTACCAGAAAATGGCACCGTGGCGCACATCTTTAACACTAGCTACTTGGGAGTCTGAGGCAGGAAGACTGCATGTTTGAAGCTGGCCAGACCAACTTACACCATGTCTCAAAATAAAATTAAAAGGGCTAGGGCTTAATGGTAGAGCTCTTGCTTAGCATGCGTGAGGCCATAAGTTCATCCCCTCGTACTGAAAAAAAAAAAAAAAAAAAGTCTAATTTGTAAGGGCTACAAAGAATATTGCTCACCCCCAAGTATTTATACATGTACATATATGTATACATGCAGACATATAAATATGGTTACCCCAGGCTTGGGTCTGAAATTCCAGGAGATTTTATACACAAAAATCCAAGAATTTTGGCCCATATGTTCACACTTAACTTACAGCTAAACCTTTACAAAGATTGTACTTAGTTTATATAAACTCTCAATGATTGTTCTTAGATATTTGTAAATTTCACCCATAGTCAATTTGTATCTTGATCTAGAGAGATTCTGTTTATTAGGGCAAAACCCCTATTAGAATCTAAAAATTTGTTTAGTAGAGATTTAATTGATATCATTATATGTTTTAGGGTGCAGTTATAATCTTAAGGCTTTCACAGAAATAAGTAAAAATTTTGATAGTGGATATACCTGAGTAATAAGACTGTGGATAATCGTAATTATTTATATAGTTTTCAAGTTTTTAAAAATAATGAATGTATCTCAATTTTATAGTCAGAAGAAATATTGATTTTAAATGGCCCTCACTTATTTGGGAAGACTCTTATGAACTTTTATAAATTCAGTTTTCTACAGCCTTTTAACTTTTGTTCTTTTTTTCCAATCTGTGAGGTTCTCCTGGCTCCCAGCTTGATTGAATCACTATATGTGACTCTAAATCATATAATATTGGGGGTTAGGGCTTCCATATATGAATTTGGGGATAATACAAACATTCAGTCCCTAAAACTCCCCTTCATCACACTGGTTGTATACTAGATTCCAGAAGTTTCATGTAAAATTGAAAAGTACTGAAAGGCTATTCATAAAACCCTGAATGGTAGTTTTTTCTGGGTAGTAGCATTAGAAGAGATTTTTCTCTATTTTCTATGAATTTAAAGTATATTGCTTTCATAGTTGGAAGAATACAATAGATACTATTTTTAACGAAAAATGAAACTACAGATATAATATGTCATAATATTCTTAAAAAAAATTGTTTTTTGGTGGTACCAGGAATTGAACCCAGGGACATACTTTTTCTGAGCTACAACCCTAGACCATTTATTTATTTATTTATTTATTTATTTATTTATTTATTTATTTATTTATTTATATTTATCCATTTATTTATTTATTTATTTATTTTTGAGAAACAGGATCTACATTATTTAGAGTCTCACTAAGTTGCTGAGGCTCTCTTCAAACCTGTGATCCTCCTGTCTCAGCCTCCCAAGTAATGGGATTATAGGCATGCATCAGCACGCCCAGCTTTTCTTTTCTTTTTTTTTTTCCTATACTGGGAATTGAACCCAGAAGCATTCTACCTCTGAGCTACACTCGCAGCCTGATTTTATTCTTTATTTTTGAAATAGGTCTCACTAAATTGCAGTGAACCTCACTAAGTTGCTGAGTCTAGCTTCAAACTTGTAATCCTCCTGTCTCAGCCTCCCAAGTGCTGGGATTACTTGAGCCACCACACCCGGAAACATGCCTGACTTTAATCTTGAAAATTTTAGAATCTTTTTTATTTCATCTTCTTTGGATTTTTTCTGAGGGTTAATGAAAGTGTCTATGGGACTTTAAGCACTTGGCTCTGAGCACATAATAGACTCAGAAAGTGGATGTCACCCCTCTTCCTTTTCCTCCTTTTACTGTGATGACGTGTTAATTATATTGATAATCATTATATTGCCACATGAGGTATGCCATTGGGCATATAATATAGAAAAATGAGTTCGATAATAGCCACAAAGATAGGAGAGACATATTTGTTTCTTCATGTGTTTTCTTTTGGAATTATTATTCTTTTAAATTCTCATAAAATGAAGCCAGGTGTGGTGGTGTATACCTGTAATCCCAGTACTTGGGAAGACTGAGGCAGGAGGATCACAGGTTGGGGACTAGTCTCCCCAACTTAGGGAGACCCTGTTTCAAAATAAAAAATAAAAAGGGCTAGGGTTGTAGAATGTCCCTGGGTTCAATTCTCAGTATCAAAAACAATAAAAATCCTAATGAAATGAAAAAAGAAGGAGAAGGAGAGGGAGAGAGGGAGAGAGAGAAATGAGTGGCTTGTTTCATTAATATTCAATGAAAAATTTAATCCAATCCCCTTGAATATTCACAATACAACAGCAGGTAAATGATGACAGTAAGAAACTTAGACAAACTTCTCATGCATTTTAGATCTGAGTCTAATTTGTGAGGTTGAGGAGGTGGATGTGGTTTTTGTTTGTTTGCCTGGTTCTGCTGCAAAAGCTTTCTCTTCTCTTACTTTCTAATACATTGTTTCTTATTAAGCACTCTCTTGTGTAGAGTCTGTCATTTTTTTCTCTCTCTCCATTAATTCCACATCTGAATGCAATATTTCTAGTTTTGGGGCTCTGTAAATCAGTGCATTAGAAATGCTCTGCAAGGTAGTCATGTTTTTTGTCACGTAGGGACCTGACTGCTCCGCAAATAAATCATGATGTTGTGATATATGATTTCCAGTTGGTATAAATTTTCAATATTTAGTGTATCAGTCACACTAAGTCCCGATTCAGTGCTTTCATTTCACTTGTGTCTGTATTTTAGATGAGACTCTCTCCATTTGTAGGTTTGAATTTCTTTCTCTCTGAGAGTCAAATTCCAAGCATGTCTTCTAAAACAAGCCACAGAATATACATATGAGCAGACCATTTTTGTGTTTATTAATGGACTGAAAAATATACCCTATTTCACTATATTCCAAATTACCAATTTGTCTGCTTAAGTGATATTTTTTAACACTTTTACTTTTGTTACCATTGCTTTGGTAATTTGGTCCCTAGATATTGGTGAAACGTGTCTAGGCGACTGTCTCATGTTGGCATATGACTTGATTAGGAGTCGGATCATCTCACAGATGATCCTCAGAAGTGAAAAAAAATAAATTGTTCTGAACTCAGGGGTATGTCTATAAGTTCTGTTTTGATGAGACAGGAAAAAAAAAAAAAAAAAAACATTCTTTCTCTTTCTTTACTTTTTTTTTTTTTTTACCAACAGGACACAAAAATCGCTTCGTTGGAGCGAAACATACGGGATCTTGAGGATGAAATCCAGATGTTAAAAGCCAATGGGGTGTTGAACACTGAGGACCGCGAAGAAGAGATCAAACAAATCGAGGTTTACAAAAGTCACTCCAAGTTTATGAAGACCAAGGTACGGCTCAGAGTTACAGACTTTTATATTCTTGGTGTGACTTGAAAAGTTACGGTTTGCATATATACTTCTTCCAAATGCCTACAGAATCTGCTTTATGTAAAGTCATGAAATATATGGGCAATAAATAATAATGCAAAAATTTTTTAGTTCAGAAATATAGATTCCACAAAGAGATCAGGGAAAACTTTCAGTGAGATTTCACTTACCATGAGGTTCACACTCTTCTAATGCATTTCTTTGATATTTCCCTGTTTTGGGAATTAACGTACTTTAAGTCCAAATTTCTTCCAAATTTTTATAGCTATCCTAAGTTTGCTAACTTTCTTAAGCTGCTACATTGCCATATTTCCTGCCCATTCCTAGAACATGATTGTCTCAAAAGGTGTTGCTCTTACAAGCTGATTTAATGTATTTCAATGTTTTTAAGACATTTGGTTTTGTATAATAGATTTTAAGTTTCAGGGCTTCTAGGTCCTGAACTTATTCAACCTTTCTAAGTCTCTGTTTCTTCACTCATATATTAAGGGTAAGAAAAGTACCTCCTTATGGGCACGGTAGCACACACCTATATTTCCAGTACTTAGAAGGCTGAGACAGGAGGATCGCAGGTTCAAGGACAGCCTCAGCAACTTAGTGAGATCCTGTTTAAAAATAAAAAGGGCTGGGAATGCAGCTCAGAGGCAGAATACCCTGGGTTGAATCTCTAGTACCACACACATGCGCACATACACACAGAGAGAGAGAGAGAG
>PVLC010049987.1:0-10277 GCA_004027655.1 Graphiurus murinus | reverse complement strand
GACCTTCTGCTGGGACAGCAGTGTCCCATCTGTACTGTCCACTCTGGAAGCCACAGCAGCTTCTGAGCACTTGGCAAGCTCCCCGTGCATACGAGGAACTAAATTTTACCGTGGATTTATTTTGAGCTCACCAAATGTCAACATTTACATAGCCACGCAGGATCAGTGGCTCTCCTGTGCCGGATGGTCTGGCCTGGTTATAGATCCAGTTTTCAGGGGTGAGAGTTCTTTGTTTCAAATAAGAATGTACGATATTGACATCAATAATTACTCCTCTAACATACCTCCTTCAATGTGCTGAGGATGTATTCACAAGCCCGACACTCGGATATGTTGGCACATCAAAGCAATTATGTCCTTCTGTTTATCTAAGAGTCCATTTAGACAAACTCTGAGTGCGAAGGGATTTGCAAGGAGAGGGTGCGGCATGTTAAACGGAGAAGCTCTACCCTGTTCCTTCCTCTGGTCAGCTCCGAAGACTCTTGTAATTTCATCTTAGCGCAGTCTATGACATTCCACAAAGGGAACCTGGAGCCTGGGCGCCCTGCGGCCCGAGCCCCTGCACCAGTGTGGTGGACCCAGTAAATAGAGATGGTCATGATGGCTTATCAGGGCTTCTGAGAGCGGCACCGGCACCTCCCCCTTAGGCAGCCACCAGGCTTGTGGGGTGTTTGCAGCAAATTTATATTCACCAAAGTTGGTGCCCAAGAAGTTGAACCCTCAGGGACTGGAAAGGTTCAAGAAGGTTCATTTAGACCTGGACAGGGTGGTGTGTGCCTGTAACCCCAATACTTGGGAGACTGAAACAGGAGGATCATAGGTTTATGGACAGCCTCAGCAACTTAGTGAGGCCCTCTATAACTTAGTGAGACCCTCTTTAAAAAAGTAGGGCTGGGGGTGTACCTCAGAGGCAGAATGCCACTGGGTTTTATCCCCAGTAACCATTGCCCCCTCCACCCACGCACACACACAGACAAGAGGAGAAGGAGGGGGAGAAGGAGGAGGAGGAAGAGGAGGAAGGGGGGATCAGTTCAGGTGCGATCACAATGTGGAAAACCAAAACAGAACTGAGCTCCAGGAAGAGGGCCTGCAATGGAGCTTCCATACTTAGCCAAGAACAATACAGGACCATTAATTAGAGTTTTAGATCAATGCGAACAACCTTCTTTTAGTGAAAATATGTTCTAGGTACTTATATATGAATAAAGTACTGGGGCATGCTTATTTAAACAATCCATGACTTACGTGCGATTCACATTTACCTGGTGTCCTGTGCTTTCTCTGGCCACTCCAGGCTGGAAGGAGTTGGTGCAGGTGCTCCACCCACGCTGGGTCAGCCCAGGCCCACACCTTCCCTGGTGCTCCTGAGAACAGAGGGTTCTCACTCCACCTGCATGAAATGGGGGGGGGGCTACTTAGGTGTGCCAGGCCCGCTCCATGCTGGCCCGGGGCTTGGGTGTGCCTGAGCAGGTGTTCATGTGGCACCATGAGGGCCGGCTCATGGGGTGTGAACACACTTGCAGAGTGGTAGCACTATGAGGGCCGGCTCTTGGGGTGCAAGACACCGGCAGGTGGATGGCGAAGTCTCCAGGGCTCCAGCTCCACTATCTGCCATGCACAGGCGGGGGGAACTGGGCTCATCCTTCCTGGACAGCAGGGACTGCCCTGCTGAAGCTGGAGAGGACACAGGAGCCCAGTTCCTGTCCCCTCTGCCCAGCCCGCCTGTGCACAGGGCGCCTCTTCTCTGCCCCAAGGCAAAGCCAGTCCACTTAGGGGCTGACTCTACTGAGCCAGTGCCGTGCAGTGACTTTTCTATTGACCTGCTTCAGGTGAATCCTGTACCGCTACTATTATTAGCCGGGGAAGCAAAGACAGACTGCGAGGGAGCATTCTCCCTTTTGCAGAACGTAATTGCGACGTTAAGCCACAGCTAAACCTCGGCAGAGGGTGTCTGTCCGCCTCTTTTAAGGCTGTCCTCGGAGCCAATTTAAATGCCTTTGCAAGTTACATGCAACGAGTTTGGGTTGATTTTTCCACATGGCGGTAGCATTTTTCAGGAGCGCCGATGTTAAATTGATACCGTATGACATGGTACAAAACCTTAGGATGTCTCTGTTGGAGTTACAGAAGCTGGACTCACCGCGGGGACTCGATTCTGCCCCAAGCACCGCTGAGCGGCCGGCCACCGAGCTTGTACGAGTCTCTCAGGCTCCATAGACCGGGACTGCTCTTCTGCTCTGCCAGAGAATGTGCCTCCACCGTCCCTGCTGAGGGAATGAATCTCCGACAAATGAGCAGAAGCCCCATTCCGTATTATTAAACGATGTTCTCGCTCTGTCCCAAAGCCACCTCTGAGGTGCCCCCAACGTTGCTTCTCCATATGACCTGCGTGTTCGGTACCTGTGGACTCAGCCTGGCAGTACCCCACATGCTGCCGATAATGGCACTACTCTTTCCTGCTCCAGAAATACACACAGCTGTCTCTGTCCTTGAATACCCCACTCAGGAAGGTAAATGTGGCTCCCAGGAATACATGACCATGCGTCTTGCGCCTCCAAAATTGTGAAGGGGACAGACAGAGATGCCGCGGACGTGTGGTTTTAGTGCTTTGAGGAGCCTCCCGCAGGCGAGGGGCCGGCAGCCACATCCTCCTTGGGGATGCGGTGACATTGTGATTGAGGGGCTAACCCGGTGTGAACAGGAAGCGGCAGGCATTAGGAGGAGCTGCTCACACACCAAATTGTCCCACTGCGAGGTATCCCGGAAGACAAACAGGCCGATCCTTGAGAAGCGAGAAAGGTCTCAGGGATGGTGGGTGACTCTGGGGTAGTGGGTGGGGTTCCGGGAAGAGGTGTGGCCTCAGTAGATGTATATGTGGACCTACTAGGCTTCAGGGCATGGACTCCCAGCTAAAGCCTCTGCAGAGGACCCGGCCTTCCCCCAGGGCCAGCCCAGTGTCTTAGCAGTTCTTCGTGCAATCCACCTGAACCCACCCAGGACCTCTGTCCCACAGACGCAGTCCATTCTTACTGTCTGCTGTACACACACTGTGTCACCAGGCTGACTCCCGAGGGAGAGAGGACAGTGTGGAAATCCTGAACACCCACGCAAAGCCCGTGTCCTTGTGTCTTCTCTCCCTCGTTCAGCTTTCCCTGTTCACACCTGGCTTGGTGTGGCTCGTTCATGACCTCCGGAGACCCAGTGACATCACAGTTCACACTGGGGCTCACTGCTGTGCTTTCTATGGGGTTGGATGACCTGCCGTTACAGTGTGGCACACATGAATTTCACAGGCTAGAAATCCCCTGTGCGCCCCCTGGTCTTCCCTCTCTCATTGGACCATGGCCGCCGCTGGCTTCTTGCTGTCCCCAGCTCTCCGAAACGTCAGTGCGGCACCTCAGATGCCATTCAGCTCAGCTTGCTTCCCTGGCAGCACGAGTTGAAGGCTCCCTGTGCTTCCCACGGCGCCCCGTCTCCCTTCCTCTTACGGCTCACTCCCGTTCCACTGTGTGGCTGACCCCAGTTTGTTTATCTGATCCTGAGTTGTATTTTAATTTTTACTTTGTAGGTGAGGAGACTGAGCCTGGTTAAGCGCCCGGCTTCGATTCCTCCAGTTCTGGAGAAATATAAAAGAGAGGTGAACCCCGCTGTGTCTTCTTGACTCCAAACCCCCCGATATGTCTCACTCCATGTTATCATTTGTTCTGCATCTGTGGTGAGGGTCACCGATGCGCCTTTTGTTAACACTCTCCCAAATGAGACCATCAGCACTCTGGCTGGGCACTTCTGGGGTGGAGGGTGGAGGAGATGTGGTGTGGGCTGCAACAGGCACGGGCAGTTCCTGCTAGTTTGAGGATGACCCCTCCAAGCCTCCTTGGAGCTTCTGCCACCTGGAGTGTCAACGACACGGCAATACCAGTGATGACCACGCAGGGACAAACAAACCACTGGAAGGAAGATGGCTCCCTGTGTTGGACTGGGAACAGACAGACTTGCTCTTGCTGAAGCCCGGGGGAGGTTGAGCCCTATGAAACCTGGCACTGACCTCTCCCCTTCCCTTCCAGGCAAAGCCTCCAGGATCGTTCTGTATCGGGAACCCCAGGCTGAACCGTCAACCGTGAGGCCCCAATAAAGACGCTGCCTGAATGTTGCTGATTCAAACCTCTCTTTATTATACCTCTCTCTCTGGGATCGAGGGCACTACACAAGCAGTAACAAACACAACACAGAAGCCATCTCTCCAAATAGTGCCTTTCCAACAGACTCCCAATAACCCCTCTCTCCAGTAATCCACCTTCCACTAGCTACCCACAACCTTTCCTCCCAGAATTTCTCCAGCAACCCACTCCAGCAACAACCCAGCCAGCCTCTCTCCTTACATGCGAGAGGTGGAGGCTCTTAAAGCCACACAGGGCCTAAGCCACGAGGCGTCTCATACAGCTCTCACCTGGGCCGGCCACGAGCCGGGCGTGCTGGTGCATGCGCTCTGGCATGGCGCAGCCCTAGAATGTTACCACCTGCAGCCACTTCTGGCACTCTGCCAGGCGCCATCTAGAGGCGGGGTTTTTCCGGCCGGGCTAGGCCCCCGACAGTTCTGCTAAGAACCCTCTAGCCGGGCGTGGTGGCACACGCTTGTAATCCCAGCATTTGGGAGGCTGAGACCAGAGGATCCGGGTTCGTGGCCAGTTTCAGCTACCTAGTGAGACACTCTGCAACTTAGTGAGACCCTGTTTCAAAATAAAGAATATATATATATATATATAAAAAAATTGGGCTGGGGGTATAGCTTGGAGGTAGAATGCCCCTGGGTTCAATCCCCAGTACCACAAAAACAAAACAAAACAAAAAAATAGGGCTGGGGGTGTAGCTTGGTGGTAGAATGCCCCTGGGTTCAATCCCCAGTACTACAAAAAAAAAAAAAAAAAAAAAGAATCTTCTGTTCCTTTGTCTGAAGATTGGAGGGTTGACCGCTTCCTTTGGGAACCCATATTAGGAGCTCAGATTTCACCATCAAGAAAACCTCTAAGTATTTTAGCAGAAAGCTCCTGATTAAATTGATCTCCTCGGTACCGCAGCCTCCCCGGTCCTGTCCGCAGAGACGCTCGCTCTGGGTAGCTATTTGTGGATGTCTTGCGGTGTGTGTTTCCATGGGCTTTGCTCAGCCACCCAGATTTAGCTATTTAAGTTTCCCTCATAAATCAGCCACTCCGAGCATCTTAATCATCTCCTTCCAGTTTGTCTATAGCTCCCTGCCCTCCAAGAAATAAATTACCCGCAATTACTTAAAGTTAGTAATTGAATTTATTTTAGTGGTAGGGAGAAAATTTATCCATTTTGCTAGTAATTTGTAGTCATTTTTGGTAATTGATAGTAATTTTCTAGTAAATACTAATTAAATGTTTCACTAAGTAAAAGAAGTATAGAGTAATGTATTCACTAAGCATTAGTATTTCCAATTTATCTTTATACCAGCAAGTGATTTAGGTTGAGTTGATAGGATCTAGTAGAATTTTTCTCGGGTGTGATGCTTTAAAAAAGCAACTGAGACAGAGAAGTAAAGGGTGTGTGTGTGTTGCGGGTGGGGTGCCTGAGCATGTTACAGATGGGGAAACTGAGGCACAGTGCTTGTCTAGAATCCACTGCATGGTCAGTGGGAGGACAGGGACCTTGGACCTCAGGCTCCATCTGGCTTCAGGAGGATGGGGTTAGATGCAGAGAACTGGACCCCAAATGAGGGTTCCTGCCACCCTGCAGGTCTCAGCTGGTGTGGAGGGTCCCAACCACGTCCTCTTCCTCCTGCTCAGAGAGGGAGCTTCTCACTACAGTGTGGATTTATCCGTGTCCAGGTGGACCGGCACTTTCCGCGTATTTTGGGCTGCTCCGAAGATGTGCTTACTTTCCAAGTGGACGGCATGTGAACTCTGCTAAGTCTGGCCATCACGGAAGTCTTTATTTTATTAAAGGCATCGAGTCACCGCCCACATGGCAAGCGTTAAGTTGTTAACCAGTCCATTATTATTATTATTATTATTATTATTATTATTATTATTATTATTTCTCTTAAAATGAGTCACCATGAGCTCAGCTGTGGATGGAACCTGGCACGCACCAGGTACTAAACACTGTCTACACGGCAGCATCCCAGCCATTTCTTTGCTTGTCTGTGTCTTGAGTGGGAGACTGAGCCTGTTTATTGGGTGAACGAGAGGAGTGGCGATTTTCCCCGGGACCTGCTCCTAGTTAGAAAATAATATCCCTCTAGAATTAATTAATTAATGGGAGTGGATACAATTAACAAATACCCAGCGACAAATTCTACAGAGGCGCTATTCTCTAATTAGAGCTGAGGCTTAGAGCAACACCAAGCTTCCCAGCTTCTATTTCTTGGCTGGAAAAATAAGGGGTTAACTGAACCTCCCGCTGTGGTCTACGGCTCTGCTCTTTTGTAAAGTAGAAAAACATGGTTAAAATGCGTTTTTGAGTTTTTCTAAAATGTAATACCTGGCCATGAGGCATAGTTTGAAACCTAAACAAACAAGCAGGACATTGAAATTATCCATTGCTCCCAAATCTGATTAAAATACTAGTACATTTTCTTTCTAACTTATTTTCCCCATAGGTTTTTTTTTTTAATTGTAAATAGTCAGCACATACAATTTGCAGTTAGTTTTATTTTCCCTTAGATCATATATTTGAGCAAATGTTATAATAGAGTCTACAGAAATATAATTTTTAGTGATTGCATAATAGCCCGTCAAATGTAACAACTATAATTTGCTTTAACAACTATAATTTGCATTCTCATTTTTCGATGTTTAGGTTGCTTAAAAAATTATTATTATAAATAACACTTCTGTGGACATCTTTATAAAGCTTTTTATATATTTAGATAATTTTCTTTGGTTAGATTCCCAGAACAAAATTATAAGGTCAAAGAACATGAATACTTGAAGGCTCATATTACTTATTGCCAAATTGTCTTACAAAAGTGTGACCCTCGGTTGATCGTGACCCGAGCAGGGCAGACTTTTCCCACTGCACTGTTCCATCTCTGCCTTGGATGTAACCATTGCCAATTTCTGATAGTAAATAGAATTGTGCCCTGTTGAGTTTTAATTTTTTGGATTAATCATCGAGCTAGTGTTTTTCTTCTTATTAAAATGTGCGTTGTCTCCTCCTGTAATTGCTCCTTTTCTACCCTTTTCCCAGTAATCTATCAGTATGCTTATGCTTTTCTTATTTATACAAACGACTTATAGAGTAAAGTTATTAACCTTTCAGCATATTTCTGCACATGCTTTTTCTGATGGCGTTCATTTCTAAGTTGCCTTTCAAGCACGTAGCAATTCTATTTGAGGACAACACGACCTTTCCAATCTCTTCCCTTCCACCGAGAGAGCCAAGTTTAGAGAGACATAAGCCAGCAAAGTGGACCCCTCTGCAAAATAAAGATGTTGGTGTTTTAAATATCCGCGTGAGCCTGGCTTTTAGAAACCTTTCTTTTCTAGCCAAGGAACCTTTGTATGAATTAAATATGAAACTTCCTTCCCTCACAAAGTAAACATGTAATGATATACTTCTTGTCCCTATTACAAATCTAAGGGGAGCCTGCTCTCTGATCTCACATAAAACAGGTGACTCTTCAATTAAACATAAATTTTCAATTAAAGTACACCCCTCTGGGTGGTGGCGCGCAGTCCCCACCCCAGCTGGGCAGAGCCTGTCTGGGCAGCCTCTCAGGTCCAGCTGCTGCTGGTAAGGACAGACTCCCCAGCGGCTCTGGGGAGCGCAGGCTCAGCAGCTGCCCGCAGAGCCGTGGCCTGGGCGGAGAGACCCCCAGCCCTGCCGGGATGCCCACTGCGCAGGGCAGAGCTGGAACCTTTGAAAACCGGGGGAGAGCGCTCTCCTTCCAAGCCCGCAGCCCTAGAGTCAGGTCAGCTCAGCATGACGCGCTGAGGTTACTTGAAAATACCACTTCCAGGGAAAGATCCAAGGGTTGCAGGATTCTGGGGGGCGAGGGGGGAGGACATGTTTCCTGTGTATACACAGGCCCCTTCGCATTCTTTGCAGTCATGTGGCAATCTGAAAAGATACCTTTTCTTCTGTATAAGGATGCTGAAGAAGTCTTGCCAACTTTCAACAATCAAAAAAAAAAAAAAAGAAAGTCAAACCGCCTGGAGCCCTTGCTGCCTCCCTCTGCCCAGGCCAGGGTCCTCCCCCCAGGGAGCCGCTGATGTCCTTCTCTGGGTGGACGCTTCTAGATGGTATGCTGTGCCTTCCCTCATAGTTGTATGATGCACATGTGTTTGCACTGTGTTTGTGGGTGCGTATACATGCACACCCGTGTACGTGTACCTGTGCGTGTGTGTGCAAGTGCACGTGTTCGTGTGTGACACTTGGGCTCATTGTGAGTATTTTGTAGCTTGCTCCTTCTGCTTAGCTCAAGCAGAGACCTTTTCCCTCCAGCTTATCCGTGCCTTCTTGTCCTGTTGTGGCTCTTGAAGGAAGGAGAAGTCCAGGTCGGGCGGTAAGTGAGGATGCTTTGGCAGAAACAGAGGGCTTGAGATCCTGTACTTACTCGGACGCTCGTCCCTGTGAACAAAGGCCACCTTTATTCCTTGGTATTTTAATTTTCTCCTCTCCGTAATGACCCTAAGGTTCCTTCCAGCTGTGTGATTCTAGGCTGAGAACAGTCGTTTGATGGAAGAGTCCATAGCTCTTTTATTTTGGGAAGAATTGAAAGTACAGGCATGTATTTTCATGTATAGCATGGTCTGGATATGATTTTTCAACTTTATGGTGTTGGAAAAGCAAACCCATACCACTGTTTTGTTTTATACTTTCAGTACAATATTGAATAAGTTTCATGAGCTAGTCAACACTTTATTATGGAATAGGCTTTGGGTTAGGGGATTTTGATCAACTACAAGTTACTGCAAGGACTCTCAGGGTGTTTAAGTTAGATTAGGCTAAGCTATGGAGTTCGGTGGGCTAGGGATATTAAGATGCATTTCTGATGTACGCTCTTTCCAATTTATGATGGGTTTATAGGAATATCATCCCCATCACGAGTGGAGGAACATCTCTCTTTTTGGGCTTATTATTTAAGGATTAGAGCAATCACCAGGCACCACTTAGTCAACATTAGTACACAACATTGTTGCAGGTATTTAAAAGGGACTTTACCGTTTGGGAATCAGTGACATTCACGCCACACGGGATGGAAGGCAGCTGGGCCCAGATGCTGGAGCCAGATGGAGACTGAGAGGACCAGGCTGGATTGTGGGCCTCTGGACAGCCACCTCGGAGGACCCAGTCCCGGTCACTTGATCCCTGCCTCAGTTTCCTCCTCCTGGCATCATTACACATGTGAGCGTGCCTGTGTGAACTGTGGCAGGATACAAGGATGGCAATTGCTGTGGTAACGGCAGCAGGGCTGAACACCTGCAATGAGCAGGAAAAGGAGTTGACCACACCCACAGGAGTTGCAGGGAAATCCTCAGGGGACTTCCAGCTCCAGCAGCCTGCCTGTCTGGCTGCGTAGAATGTTTTGAGAGGGCACGCCTGCCCACGGTGAGCGACCACGTTTCCAGGGAGAGGCTTTCACACCACCGGAGGGTCAGGGCCAGATGAGGCTTCTGAGTGCACTAGGTGAGCGCAGTGGAATGCTCAGACTACACCGGGAATCAGTAAAACCTGTCTTCCAGGCTTGGCCAAGGGACCCTGGTATTCACAGCCAGCTGTGCAGCTGGGGGTGATGGCCTGGCTCGGGCCTCTGGGGGTCCTCTGCCTTCAGTGCAGATTCTGGGGTGGGGGCTAAAGAGTTGGTATCCTTCTTCTTTGGGATCTACAGCCATGGTGCAAACCCCTGTGCACCCCTCGCGGCTCCTGCTTACCTCGAGTGGCTGTCTTCTGGCCCATGTCCTTAGGGAGCCATGCGGGGTGCTGGACAGGAGCTGTTGTTCCCATCGGGATGCTTTCTGGCCTCAGCACTGATTTCCCAGCCCAGAACCCTTGAGGTCATTTAGAAGAATTAAAAAAAAAAAAGAGGGGTATTTAATGTAATGTTCATGTTTTCCTCAAAGTATTCTGCTATATTCAAAGAAAGTCAAATCAGGACAAGATGACACACTTTCAAACGAAAACTATATTGCAAATGCATACAAAAAAAGTGATTTTCAAGAGATTAACCAGGCCCCGGTAGGAGCTTGGACATAGTGTAGGTTTGAAGTTTAACAAATAAGTGTGCAACAACCTGGACCTCCTCTGAAAACAAC
>PVLC010049986.1:0-10240 GCA_004027655.1 Graphiurus murinus | reverse complement strand
AATTGATGATACATATTTTCATGAATCAATGTCAATTATTTTAATATACAAAATCTTATCCCAGAATTCTGAAAGTGACCTACACTAATGTAGTATTTGAAGTACAACATGGTGCAAGTTGAGCTCTGAGATAATATAACCACTATGAAAATGTAAATTATACATGTTAGAAACATGATATATCAGCATTTTTAGAATGAGGGGTTATGGGTATTTGATTACTTGTATCTCAATTAGTCCTCTTTCCCCTGGGTCAGTATAACTATGTCTGCCTTTGAAAGCTGGAATCTTCCATGCTCAGGGCCACTGCTGTAAATATTAGTTTGCCTGTTCTTTGTAGAACAATAGAAGGTTTGGTTCATTGTGTGCTGACCCTGGAAGTTACTTTTGGAAATAAATCTCTGTCGAATCACTTCAACTATAAGCTCCCAACAGGCATTATTCTTACTGAGAGTAACAAAGAGTTCTTAACACAGTGGGGAGCCCTCCATGGGGGCTCAGAACACAGTGTTTGGCATGTTATCAGCTTGTTGTCTGATAACATGCTTCTATTTTATAATTTCCTCTCTGAAAGGAAAAGGGAGATTAAATTATAATGGAGGGCTGTGGGGTTCTGGCTAATTGAAGATTTGCTGTATTTGATATTAAACTATAGTTGGCATTTATCTTGGTATCATTTATATATATATTTTGATATGTGAGTTTAAAGAAAATGCCATTTCAAAAAAAAAAAAAAAAAAAAGGCCTCTATTATCAGCCAAACTCAGTGTTCAGTTCAAAGTAATAGACTCTCAGTTCAGTTTTCGATGCATTCATATGGTGAGCCAAAGGATCTTGAAATATTTCTATTACAGTGAAGTGTTAATCATTCCTCTCATTTTGTGTTACATAGGAAATGGAGTGGGTAAGCTTAAATTAACCTTTATTCCCGGCACCAGCTCCCTCTCTGATAGGATGGAGTGGAAACACAGTCTAGTTCCCATTAGGGCTCTTCTTAGTTATGTGATTTGAGGACATGAACTTCTTTGGGGCTCAATTTCCTCACCTGAGAGTATAAGGCATTGGGGCAGATGAATGCAGAGGGTCTTGACTATTCTAACAATGTGCAATATTTTAATTTCCTTCTTTTGCCATGGACTTCCCTCTACCTTGATTATCCCTTCCTGTTTTCCCCTAATTCCTTCAAAAATTGACTGAAACATCACCTTGTCCCTGAACAATTTCATCCCTAATTCCTTAGGTGTAATTTAATTGTTCCTCTTTCAATTGTCATAATGCCCTGTGTGCAGCTCTGAAACAAAGTCACCATAACACAACAGCATGGCAGTTTTCACCAGACCATGTACGAGTCTCCCCAATAGACTGTTTTGACCACTCATTAGAAGGATAGATGAATACTTAAGTAACTATTGGTTGAATAAGTTAATTTCACTAGAATCCAGGACAGAGCTGGTGAATTATTTGGCTATTCATCTACAAGATCTAACATGGTAACTGGCATACAACAGTTACTCAAAGCAAATAAATATAATTTAATATGTAGGTTAAAAAAAAAAACCTAGCACTTTACCAATTTCAAGTGGATTGTTAAATTATCATGTACATTTACAAAGACTGAGAGAGAATTGAACATAGAGGATACTGAACACATACAATGCTAACTAGGCAGAAAAAAATTAATACCATTACCTAGAAAAAATATTGGAAAGTTTTATATCAAGTGTTAAAAGTAGCTGTGTTTGGGTAATGAGATAATACATTTTTCTGCCCAATTTAATATGTTCCAGTGCAAGGAGTATTATTACTTTCAAGCGATTAAACAAAACAATAAACTTATCTTTGAGAAAAGGTAAAAATATCAAGTAGTATCATCAGACATTTGCCTGTTTGAGAACAGGCAAATGTTCCCACCCCACAAGAAAATGCTGACTAGGGAGCCCGGTGTACTTGAATAAAACATGTTCATGGACAGTCTCTGATGAATGCTTAACATGCTCAATGAAATGTTCAAAACAATGCTGTCACCATATTTGGAGGACATTGTTTAAGCCCTCTTTATCCTTCTCTGCTTATTAAATATGAGAGTTACTCATGATTCATGATTTCAAATGTTTCACTCTTCTGCTCTAAAATGCACTTAAAATGTTGGTATATTGCAAATATGCATCCGTAGATATCCTTATGTTTAGTCTTTTGTTGGAATAAAATCCATGTTCAGATTCCCAGGTACCTCACCACCAACACTGCAATTCGTGGTCTCCTATTTCTGCATCATGACCCAATGTCATCAGTTCCACACTGTACTGCAGTGACCCAACATCCTATGTAACCAATTGTCAGCTATTGAAAGTATAGGTCGACTGCAGACACTGCATTTGCATAACCTCCTAGAAATCCAAACTCCGCTCTGAATACCTGAGTTGCTCTCTTAAAGTCAGGTACTTACCTGACTTGACTGAATGAATAAAGTATATAGCTTCCCAGTTTTGCAACTTAAATGAAATTAAAAACAAATTATTTCAAAGGCACTAGCTACATGCAATGGGTTGTTTCAAGGTCTTAGAAACAAGTTTTTTTTTTTTTTTTAATTAAGTGGCTGGGCTTTAAAGGTTTTAAGGGTAAGATCTGTGTTTATCTGTTTCCCTTCCTCCTCCATCTCCCCAGTGACTGGCACCTAAGAGGTTTTCAATAGATATTATGGATAGGAAAATTTGAAAATCCCCTGTTATCAGTTTCCCTGTTTGTTTCTTCTATTTTAAGGAATTTACAACTGCATAATTATTATTTAGGAACAAATACATGGGAAGAAAAATTGGCATGTTAGTTACTGGGTGAATCCATTCTCCAAAATCTCTAATCCTTAAGCACATTATATATTGATTATGCCAGAAGTAATATATTATAATCTATATATCTTATCACCTATCTTTAAATATATATTATATTAGTTTAATCAGAATTATCCTTTTGGGGTTACTTTTATTTTTTGGACACCTTTTAGAATCTCCCAATACCTTGTGTCAGAGGCTACTGGTAGCCTCACCAACACCCAATTTCAGGCGCTCCTCCTTTTATTAAGTCCTTGTATTGTGTGGGGGAAGCAGTGTGCTCAGATTAAAACAAAACAAGAAAAAAAAAACTACATCACAATATATTTCCAGCTTTCTTTACAAAAATGGATTGATGGTAAGCCAAGGGAGCTTTAAATGGTGCTTTGGGAAAACTTTAAAGGGCAGATGCTGAGCTAGCAAAGTCTTCCTTGTTTTTCCTACTTAGATTGGGGATAAGACAACCTTGAGAATGGAACCAGTGCCAACAATGTCAGAGCTGACAGATGGAAGGACCCTGAGATGATGACGATATTCTGCAATCATTGAGACCATATCTGTCTCTGGACTTCTTTTCTTACATAAGATACAAACACCATCTTTTGGAAGCCATTTTTATTTGGGGTCCCTTTTATTTATATTTATTTGTTTGTTGGTTTCTTTTATTTGTTTTGTGGTACTGGGGATGGAACTCAGAGTCCCTCCACCACTGAGGTGCATCCCTCTCTATTTTTCACAGGGTTTTGTTAAGTGGCTGAGGCTGGCCTCAAACTTGCAATTATCTTGTCTCAGCTTTCCAAGTACTGGAATTACAGATGTGTGCCACCATGCCCAGTTCTGGGCCCCTCTTCTTAGCAGCTGAATGCAACTCTCAACTGATTCCTCTTTGTAAGGGTAACATTTGCTGGAGAATTTGGGCTGTTTTAACTCCCTGTTCTGAACAATTATTTTATCAGCTATGTATTCTGAAGGACCTCTCTTCAGCTAGGATTCAAGTAAGGCTTGTGTCCATAAATGGAACTTGTTGTTCTCAGTGTATCAAATAGACCATTCCCTGTGGGGTTTTTCATTTCCACACTGTGTCTCACATGGTTTTCCTGCATGCAAGAATAGAATGTAGAACACAAGTGAGATTTGTAGCCAGACTGATAGGAATCCTAATTACTCCTAATGCTACAGCTTCCTGGGGTTATAATCACGGCCTCTCTCATTTGGCATCTCTGGGAAAGTTGTCCTTCAGTGCACGAGTATAAGTGGTAAACATTATCAAGTATAATATTGTTAAGACCCATTCCTTTGGTATTGTGTTCCTAACATCAAGATACCTTGCCTGGCAGAGTCTAGGATTCAGGGTTTACTGTATTATATTTCTGCTGCTTTTACTACTACGAACTACAATAATGTTTCCTCTTCGCATTTTTGTTTGTTTCTCTTATAAACAAAAACTGAGAACAACCTCTTAGCAACACAGAACCTAGACTATCACTGGGAGAGGTGTGTGGGGGAGCCTTACACTGGACCTGAAATCCAAGGACCTAGCAACTAAATCATGTCCGCCATCCACTGATGTGTGGCTAGGAGCTCATCACTGCCTTAGCACTGTCCAGTAGTCTCTAGTCGGTCTACATGGATCTGATTCCTGGCACATGCTGGACGCATGACCCTGGACAAGGAATGCCCCTCACTAATGTCCAATGTCTTCCCCAGGAAGAGTCCATTAACTACAGCCCCTTAGCATCACTGGAATGACGATTACATAAGGAAATAGACATAAAGAACGTATGCCTGCATCATAGTTCTAGGTAAATGATGTGTTGAATTTCATTTTTATTTTCATTATAATTTCCAATATAAGAAGTTGGGCTGGAGAGTCTCTAAGAACTTCTACAGTTCTTTTTTGAGGGGGAGGGTACTAGGGATTGAGCTCAGGGGCATTCTACCTCTGAGCTACACCCTAGTCCTATTTTTTATTCTTTATTTTGAAACAGGGTCCCACTAAGTTGAAGAGGACCTCACTAAGTAGCTGAGGCTGACCGTGAACCTGAGATCCTCCTGTCTCAGCCTCCCAAGTACTGGGATTACAGCGCACCACCACACCCAGATTACAATTCTTTTAAAAAAGTAGTTTTCTCTGCTAGCTATATACTAGTGTTGTTTAGAAATAGATACTATCCAGAACTCTCTGCCTGTATGCCTCTGGAATTTCTGTTCAGTGGGATTCCTTGTGAAGCAATACCATTAGTGAGATTACACATCACTTTTATCATGAAGTAGTAATCTCCATGTCCCATGCCAAGGTGTAAGAGGGCAGTTAGCCACCCAGAATAGAAGAAATCACCCACTCAGGTTAGACAACTACATAACCAGAACAGGTAGAGATTGTGGCCAGACTAAGGACTGAAGCACCCTCCTGAAATACTAGTAATGAGAGCAGAACAGTTAAAATAAATTAGCCTAGGATCACATTGAAAGGCCAACTTTCAAATATTGGATACGGGAAAACAAAAGTAGCTGCTAAGAAGCGGGTTCGCCAAATTGAGGCTGTTAATGTTTTAATATTAGAACAAAGGTACTTAAATCTGAAAGCCAAACATAGGACAATGCTGTGTCTGCATGTTCCATGGAAGGTGGACTGGCAGGCACTAGCTGCACAGAAATGCAGAAGCTCATGATTGCTAGTCCAAACATATGTCCCTCATTAGACAAGCTGTGGCTTCTGAATCTTACTGTAAGGATCACTCTTTTGGGATGAAGCACTATTTCCAAAAATCCTCTTTTAAGATGCAAGTGTGCATCTTACGAGGAATATCCACTAGCTCACATCCAATGAACATGTATTTGTTTATCTCCTTGTTAAATCTCTTCCTTAAATGGAAAAGTTCTCTTTTTTCATAGGTAGAGATATCAGTTACATATTTTTACATACTTTTATTTTCCCCTATTCTTGTCAAATATATATTACATAGGGACATATTTAAGGTACACATCATGATGTTTTAATAAATATAAACATTGTAAAACAGTTACTTTGGTCAAGTAAAACAAATGGAAGAGTTCTAAGATTAGAGCAGGAGATCAGATTTTGTGTTAGAAAAATAAGGTGAAGATGGAAGAGGAGACTAAAATCATGGTGAGAAGACTAAAATCATGGCGAGAAGACAGATGTGGGTACTAGGAAGAGGATATGGAAGTAGGCAGGAAATAGCGAGAGGGTTCCAAGTTCCTGTATCCTAGGAACAGTTACAATAAATTACAATGGGCATGTGATCTACATTTCTATGTATCAGACTCTCCATAGACCACTGATTCTCCATGTTAATTACTCTTAGTGTCATCCAGGGGACCCACTGAGTTACATTTAACTATACAAATGGCTACAATGGGAACTGTGAACAGCTGAGGATTGGACCACTGAAAACTCTCATTGCTACTGGGAAAAAAAACTGTATTTTGAATACTACAAAGATAGTAGGCCAGAGACATTAAGATGGTTAAAAGATACATTTGCTTATTAAGAAATCTGTGTAGCTAGAAATGATGTTTCAACTCTTTGCAAAAAAGTACATGTATACCTGAGATTTAAGACTTACAAAGGGGGCATAGCCTTTTGGGAAATCAGCTCCAATAAAATTTTCCTGAATACTTAGACTAGTTTGGGATTATCTTTCTGGGTTATTGACACATTAGCAAAGAAGTGAGCCTTACCTGTGAAACACAGCTGGGCACTATCTAGGTGCCACTATTGTAGAGACAGGCTCTCTTATTGGTGCACACACTGTATGAATATCATAGCGTGTGCATTTTGGGTTTGGGGAGGGATCAGTTTTAATAAATATGCTGCTAAGGCATATTACTGTCACCACAAACACAGAGTGAGATATTCTTGTACAGAGAGATGGCTCAGGTTTGATACTGAATCCTTTGTATCAGCATTGCCAAAACAATCCCCTGAATTAGAAATAACTCTCTTCTTCAAGAGTCCCATATCACAGTTGGCTGACCTGTATCTCCACATAACAAATGTCTGCAAGTTTCTGCAAAATTAGAGATGGGCTTTCTTGCTTTATTCCTGGGACCACAGAGTAGAAAGTTCCTCACTGAGCCAAACTGGGGTTAAATCTGAAATCTTGGCTAAATTGGCACGGTGTTCTAGCAAAATGCATTTGCCATATAGACTGCTTGAATGTAGCAACAGAAATGTCCCAGAGGAAAGAAGTGTGGCATCAGATGGAGGGAATCTGGACAGCTGGGAGGGTACATAGATGCCCATGCCCTGAGGGACTCAGTTTCCATAGCAACCTTCACCTGCTGCCTGCTAGAAGGGTGCCTTTCCTCAGATTATTAGGTAAAGGAAGAAGTCAGATGGAAGAAATGGAGGGCGTGAAGTTGGGGTAAGGGATTTATAACAGGAGTAGTGATTATTTCCATGTCAAAATTAATGTGAAATAATCAAATAGGTACTTATCTACGACTTTACATTTGTAATACCCATTTTGTAATTATCTTTAAAAGCAACAACAACAACAAAACCCTCCTGTCCTAAAGTTCATGAAAATCTGTAGGATATTCCTAGCGAAGATTTTATTTTTATGTTCTTTACATATAAATTTACTCTTGGACTTTATAAGTTCATGTTCCTAAATATTAAAACAACATGATGCAATTTATAACTAATTTATTAAAACAAAGACTAAATATTGAACTTTGTTAAACTGATAGGGAAATCAGTTGGGTACATGCATCTATAAGAAAATCATACCTTTAGCATTCGGTGAATAGGAATTTTCTTTCTTTATATTTTATAACTGATAATTGCTAATGTATAAAATCATTAATTGATGTCTACCTAACTCTAGACTATTACTGAACTTTTGGTTTTAACAGTTTTCTATTGGAGTTTCTTCATAAATGGCTAATTGTAGAATTAAAAAAAAAGAATATTACAAATAAGACAAGCAAGCACAATAAAACAAAATTTCCAAAGCAAACAGCATGTTTGAGGGTGGGGGAAACAATGTCCTTTAAAGAAGGAATTATAGATATTAAGGAAAAAATTTAAAAGACTACAACAAAACACAATATATAATTTACAACCACACAATTTACAACCATTTAAGAAAATAATCATTTGAATCTCGGTATTCTAACATAAACAAGTAAATAATAGGAAGACAGAGAGAAAACTAAAAAGGACAGGCTTGCACAGAAAGTTAAATCTTAAAAAGTCGCAAGTGTTTATTTGAAACTAGGATCCAACAATAAGCAATATCAACGATCTATGGCCACATGATCAGATACTCAACACATTCAGGACAAGCACAACTTGATGCTGTGACTTGAATCTTTGTTCTTTAAAAAACAAAATCTAACACAATAATAAAGGATTCTATGTTTGAGTGTTCTGTCAGCTTGGTAAAACTCCCATTTTATCCTTTGTTCAAAATCCTATAATACAACTGAGAGTTCAGGTTGAGTCCTGTTTTTCCACTGTTCCATGCAATAGGACTATGTTGGACCCAGTTCTCACTCCACTTATCAATTTTGATCCTTCTGGACTCTGCATGGCATCTTCTGCCAGTGGGAACTTCCTGCCCTTTAATGTGAGAGCCGTGGAGAGCCAGAGTTTATATTACATTAGTATGTTTCTGACCAATTCTACCTTATGCACTTATTTTGCTCTGCTTTTAAACCCAGTTAATATCAAATTTATATGATCTCTGGATTCTGAACACCATTTGGCAATGAATACAACAGCCTTATAGTAGAGACATTACTACAAATTGTGCGCTAAAGTGTTCTAGATGATGATGATGATGATGATGATAATAATAATAATAATAATATATGTATATGTATATAATATATTCTTTTGCAGTACTGGGGATTGAACCCAGAGGCATTCTACCTCTTAGCTCCCCTCCCCAGCCCTATTTTTATTCTTTATTTTGAAACAGGGTCTCACTAAGTTGCAGAGGGCCTCACTAAGTAACTGAGGCTGACCGGGAACCTGGGATCCTCCTTTCTCAGCCTCCAAGTACTGGGATTACAAGCATGTGCCACCATGCCCAGCTTCTAGATAATATTTTTAATAAGGTTGGCAAGTGCCACTTAAGGCCACAGGAATCTCTTTGGAGCCACCTCCATCTTATTTGAAGAACAAATGCTTTGTCCTTATGCAAATGTGCATATTATGATTTTATACCTGTGATTTTAGCCATAATTTATGTGCAGAAATGTGAACAGATCACTTGCTTTTTTAACATTTTGATTCATTTTCTAAAAATTTCAGATAACATTTTCTGAAAGCTAAAAATCCCTCTAACACACACACACGTATCTTCAAATTTTCCAAATTATGAATATATTTATGTGCATAAGAAATACAATAATCTAGAATGTTGGTCCAAGATAAATTCCCACTACTGTATTTCTGATACTAAAAAAAGTAATATAATGTTGATACTGTATATTCCTGTTCATATTTTCACATCTCTGTAAAAAACACAGAGCTCATTTGCCTTTATACCATGCAATAGAAGGCAGTGAGCTGATTCTCCCTTCCCAGGATAGCCCCAGCTTCTCCTTACTTTACAAAAGCCATGGGAAGTCAGCAGCATATCCATAAAATCTAAGCAATGAAGAGTATTTAAAAAAAAATTGTGTGCCACAGCGCATCATGACTTACAATTCCATCCTTTATTATTCTAATGAAATGAATCTCAGAAGGCACACGGAATGCTTACAGAAGTAAAGGCCAGGATGTTCTCCATCCATGTGTCCCAAAGACAGTTTCACAGGTAGAACCCAAATGGGGCATCAAGTTCTACTGATTTGCTTTGAGAAAAAGGAAGCCGTCTATTAATTGTCTTTCAAGTCTCCCGATTAAGTAGAGAATAAAGTCTTTGCTCCTTACTTTTACTTCAAGCCTCTCCAGCATTTTCTAATCTTCCTGGCCTATGGAGGGAGCAGGCCCCAGGCAGGCTTCAGTATCTGCTCAGAATTTAATTTCATTTCTATGTCACTGCATATATTTGGGGAGTTATTTTCTACTTGATGACAAATGATACTAATGTTCCTTTGAAGGCACAGTAATATACCATTAACCTGGTAAATACACATGATTTTTAAAAATGAGGAAATTCAGTGAAATATCAAGTAATAGGAGGTTTGTGCAGATACGAGAGGAAATCATACAAGTGAAGACCTCCGCCTGAAGATTTCGATGCTACACAGAATACTGAGTGAAACGCTAGCTTGTCTTTCAGGTCAGGTAGACTGGCCTCAGCTTACAAGCAGGTTGTTTTCTCAAATTTCATTTCTAAGCTTGTTATTTGGAACACTGATAGTAGTTTCCTTTATAAAAGTACTGTATGTGATTGGTGGTTTTTCTAGGCAGGCTGGAAAGCCCCAAC
>PVLC010049985.1:0-10339 GCA_004027655.1 Graphiurus murinus | reverse complement strand
AGGAAGGAAGGAAAAACAAGAAAACTATTTAAGTGGTTCCTTGTATTGGCTACTGCTGAATGAACCAATGGTCTTATTAAACAACCAACCTTGACATAGAAGACCACACAAAAGCCAATCAGTGCTGATTCTCCTCCTTGTTGCACTCATTAAAATTAGCATTGTGTTTTTGTCTGCAGACTCTGAGGTCCAGTGTCTTCTTTGCTCATATATAAACCCCATAAGGTGTGGTAATAGAAATCCTTCTCCAGGAAGCTTTTCTGGAGTTTGTGGGAAAATGTCATGGAAGGTGTGTATGTGGGAGCAAGAGCTCAAAGGGACACGTTCAGGTGTAAAAAGGGGTTCTTCAGCTGCTTTCCATGGTTGTGTCTGCCAACTGACCAGCCGTTTCTTTCACAGAGGGTGTTTTGGAAGTAGTCAGAGGGGCAGAGCTGCGCTGTGGGAAAGGGAAAGTGGTAACCTTTCCATTGGGGCAAAGGTAAGAAAAGAAGGACCCCTTGTGGTTGGGCAACAGAAAAAGGATGGAGAACAATGGAGACGGCTGAACTCGGGCTTCCAAGCTGAACATTGCTTCACAAAGAGGGCAAAGCCTGTGCTATGCGTTCCTTATGCAACCCTCAGTGAAATTCGCATTGCCCACAAATGCTGGCATACCAGTTCATTCTACTGGGAAGTTTAGAGGAGAGGGCAGGGAGGAACTGGTATCCTGGTTGCATTCTCATGAAACCAATACGAGAACTGGTAGCAACTCCCAAAATCTACAGGCTTAAATATGAAAGGCAACTGTGAATAGTGCCCTGCTTTTGGAAGTGAATGGTGGAATACAGAACCCAAATTCCTATGTGACTCAAAAAAAGGATCCAGTTTAGTTAGAAGTAGAAAACAATGACAGTAAGACTTAGTATTGGGGCTCCCAATATGATCTATGCTAGAATATGATCCCAATATGGTCTCTGCTAGAATTCAATAATTCAGTAGGCATGTGACCATAAACATCACTCTGCCTCTCTGACATTTGTTTTCCCAGGTGTACCAGGAAGAGTTTTACCTAAACCAGCAAGGAGACACCTTGGCCTGGAGAATACATGTGGCCACCTAGTTACACGTATGATCTCGTTTGTGTGTTGATTTATGATAACTAATATCTTCTTTGATCTAATTTAAGCATGAAGTTAGAAACTAGAGAACTGCTTCTTTGTTGCAATTCCTTCCCAAAATGCACACAATTAACATTTTGGTGACTAATAGGGGGGTGCAAAATTTAATCTGCACTTTTCTATTTAATATAATGAGTAAGAAATTATGAGAATTCATATTTCTGACCAGACATGGTGGTACATGCCTGTAATCCCAGTACTTGGGAGGCTGAGACAGGAAGTTCGAGATCAGCCTCAGCAACTTAGTAAGACTCTCAGCAACTTAACAAAGACCCTGTTTTAAAAGTGGTTGGGGTTGTAATTTGGAGGTAGAATACCCTTGGGTTCAATCCCTCAAATGGGCATGTGCACGTGCACACACACATACATATAATGTGTATGCAAAATAAAAATTTGCTGTTATGGGTAGACTATCTCTAAGTTTATTGGAGATCAATGACTACAGCTTCTCAGTGGACTTGGCAGGTGGTAGGTTAGTCTGTAGTAATCCTGTATCATCGCTAGAAATCAGGGGCTCATCCTTGGTACAACTGTGCTTCCTACATTTTGTAAACTGTAAGGTAATAACCAAACAAATGAATCAGCAACTCCCTTGACACCCATTGATTACTATTTAAAGTAATAATAAGAGGGGAAATAGAGGCAGCTGTCAGGGACTTGCTTCTTTGTTCTAACTCCATTTTTTGTTTGTTTTTTGTTTTTGTGATGCTGGGGATTGAATCCCAGGGGCACTTTACCTCTGAACTATATCCCCAGTCCTTTCTTTAATTTTTTGTTTTGAAACAAGGTCTCACCAGGTTGCTGAGAGTCTCAATAAGTTGCTAAGGCTGTTCTCAAACCTGTGATCCTCCTGTCTCAGCCTCCGCAGTACTGAGATTATAGGCATGCACCACCAAGTCTGGCTTCTAATTCCATTTTTGAAGATGACCTCTTGTTCTGTAAACCTTATGTACTCTAAACTTCATGTGTAATTAAATCTCCAAGGAGCAGAGTAACAATCAGCAAGTTGCCACCCTAGGAAATAGAACCAGTTTGACGACACATGTCCTCCTCTCCTTCCTATACCCATGCTTTCCCATTCACACTAAACTCAGCTACCATACTTTACTCAAAGCCCAGCTCTGATTGTATTACTCTCCTGCAGAAACCTTCAAAGTCTACCCAACACCTGGAAAAGCCAATCTGAGATTTTTAGCCTGGCCTTCCATGCCTCCTACCATTATAGAATGAATGATCTCATTAAACATCCCTGGGCCTTGGTTTCCCCCTTCTCTCCATCCCTCCTAAGTGGATGGCTCTCTCTGCTCCATTGTCCCCAGAGAGTCACTGAAGAGCCCTTCGTTCCTGTAAATCTTCCTGGAGAGCAATAACCACACATACTCTCAGGGTATTTTGTATTTCTGGGATAAAATTGAATCATTCTGCCTTTTAATAGATTTGATTATTAGTATCTTATTACCCTTTCAAGACTACAAACTTCCTAAAGCATGGGACTGAGTCTTATTTATATGACTTCAAATCCACATTCTTTCCTGCTCCAAACTGTTTCTTTGCTTTGGAGAAGCAGTTATATCAATGGTAGTTTATCTCCTTGAAATGGAGACAGGGGCATTCTACTACCAAGCTACAGCCCTTTTTATCTTTTGCTTTGAAACAGGGTCTCACTAGGTTGTCAAGAATTGCACTAAGTTGCTGAGGCTGTTTTTGAACCTGGGATCCTCCTATCTCAGTCTCCTAAGTACTACCAGCGACTTAAACATGTAGGCAGCCTTTAGTTCTGTCTCCTGTCACTCAGTAAAGAAAGACTATGAGTCACAATGGTGAGGCTCACCCCCCAACGCACACACACACACACACACATGCTCTATTCATGAGGTCAGCACATGGTCTGAAATCTAGGTAGAGACCGTTGACCGCAGCTCATCCTTCTTTAGCCAAGCAAATGCACTTGCAAACCAGCAAGGGCTGAAGGGGTCCCCTTCTTGTTGGCACCTGTGCTGGTTTCTTGGGGCTACTGTAATAAATTACCAGAGACAGGGTAGTTTACAACAACAGAAAGTTATTTGTTCGTTTCAGGAGGCCAAAGTTGGAAATGAAGGTGTCAACACACTCTTTCCAAAGGCTGTCTTTGCTCCTTGTCTTTCCTGCTGGTTGCCAGCACCCTCAGGTCACTTGGCTCACAGGTGCTTCACCCCAGCCCATCTTCACACGGTGATCTCCCTGTGTCTCCTCGCTCTGTGTCTTCTCTCTTTCGTAAGGAGACCAGTCCTACTGGATTAGCACCCATCCTAATCCAACATGAGCCTCATTTTAACTTGATCACAAGGGCAAAGATTTTATTTCCAAATAAGCTCACATTTGTAGGTGCTGGAGGTTTGGATCGAAATATATCTTTCAGGGGGACACAATTCAACTCAAAACAGCACCCCGACCCTCCCTGTACAGCTTACTGCTCACTGAGTTACACAGTGCCACTGTTCATGGTATTGCCGGTGAGTTCCTCAGCTGAAGCCTCCCCTCTGCTCTCTGCAAGAGACAGCAGTGATCTCAAAACCCTTGAAAAAGAGATGATAAACCAGGCATGGTGGTGCACACCTGTAATCCCAGTGTTTGAGAGGCTGAGACAGGAGGATCACAGGTTCAAGGCCAGCCTCAGCAATTTAGCAAGACCCTCAGCAACTTAGGGAGACCCTCTTTTAAGAGTATATTAATATATATATACATATATATATATACATATATATGAAGAAATGATAGCTCTTTTTAAGAATTGATCTAATGTATTACTAATAAAATAATTTTTAAAATTTATATTTTAAAATTATAGTTATACACACGTATAATATATTACATATATATTACATACAGTTTACCAGCTTAATCATTTTAAAGTGTATGGTTCAGTGCATTAAGTACATTCACATTGTTGTGCAATGACCACAATCCATCCACCTTTACCTTTTCATCTTATATATAGTTGAAATTTCAATTTTGCAATATATATATGCATATATATTAGAAGTGAAAACAATGGTATCAGCGATAAAGTCTCCATTATAGATAAAGGTAATAAGCTAGTCTGGCGCAATTGAGAAGAGTTTTACACTGCTCGCCCCAGAATATGACCCAATTCCCTCATTTGACTGATGAAATTATTGCCTAAGCAAAAGTGACTAGGGCCCCTTGGGGATGTTTGTGATAAATCCTCATGGGAAGGTATTACTAGCCCCACTTGAAGTGCATTCAAATCAGTGCCACAAACATTTGTTCATAGCTCTTAATGTGCCAGACACGGCTCTAAGTAGTGGGACACAGATATAAATAATCCAGTCCTAGCTCTCAAGAGCTCAAGTCTATATTAGATGTAGGTATTGAATACCAGGGGATATCTCCTAAAGCATGTCTTTTCTGGGAAAATACAGCTTTTCTATTCAGAACTTCTAAGGTTTTTTGTTTGTTTGTTTTTTGTTTTTAGGGTGCTACAATCTTTGGTTGGTCAACACCTTTTTCTTCATTCCTCCATTTAATTAGTCCCTGATTCCTGGTATTGCATTCAAAATACTTTTTTACTAGGGATTGGCTTTGGAGAGAAGGATGAGCTGCTTGTGGGTATTGAGAAGACACTGAAAAATACAGATGTGAAGTTGAGGAGAACTCTGTTTTGGAGAGAGAGCTGAGAGCAACCGGGGCAGACGAGGTCAGAGGACATCGCTCTTCCAGAAGATCACAGCTGCTGCTTCTGCTCTACCTCCCAGCTTTCCCTGGCCTGAAGGGGTAACTGTGCTTCAGAAAAACATGCTCCCAGAAAGAAATTCTAGACCCCTCTCCAGAAAGCTCTTAGATGTCCTGAGTCTTCTTCTCTCTGCCTATTCTTAAATGTTGATATTCTGTCATAGGTATTTATATATATATAGTTTCACTAAGTTGCAGAGGACCTTGCTAAATTGCTGAGGCTGCCCACAAACCTGGGACCCTCCTATTTCAGCTTCCCAAGTACTGAGGTTACAGGTGTATGCCATCACACTGGGCTCTTAATTATATATATATATATATATATATATATATATATATATATATAGTTTATTTTATATCGTTTATGGGACCATATCATAATCCCTTGGCTTCAATTTCCATATAGAATTCGATGATTCAAAAATTTGAATTCCAAACACAATCTCCATTTTTCAACCTTAAAATCACATATCCAATTGCCTACTAGACATTTCCCACTTAGATGCTCTTCTGGCATCTTCCTTGAGCATGACCAAAAGTTAACTATCTTCAACTTCCAAATCTTCTCTCTCTCATTGCACTAACATCTGCTCAATTTTTCTCTCCATCAGTGAGACATGGCAGGGGGAGCGACATAGATCAGAACTACAAGATTCTCCATGCTCTTGGAATTGGACTGTCTGCAATTTGGGGAAGTGTAAGAACACATCAAAGATCAGCAGCACAACCTGCAGTTCCTATGGCCTTGATGATGTGTGATAAGACCTGCTCAAGAAGGAGCCAGGTCAGAGAGTCCAGAAGTCACAGCATGTTAGACAGTCTACAGTAGAGAGCTGGGCACATAAGCACTTGTTTCATTTGGGGGATGAACTAGCAGGAGGAAACAGGATGGGCCGCACTGAGCTTAAGGAGGTGATAGAAGGGGAAACCAAGTGCTCTGGAGTCTCTGCCAAGGGCACTGAGATTTTGGTTCACAAACAGAGTGAACTAGTACTAGGTAGAAAGAAACCATGAGTGTTTTAGCAACTAGTAGTGCCTACTATAGGAAATACTTGCGACAATTGCAGAAGTAGTTACCCAAGAACTTGATTTTTTTTGTCTTACTGGTCTAATAGGTTTCTTTTCACTGAAAAGTAAATTTCATGAGAAGAGAAATCGTGTAGGTTTTCATTCATTAATTTACTCCCCATGCCTGGCGCAAGAAGGCACTCAAAGATTATTTGCTGCATAAAGGAACGGAAAGAGAAAGGGAAGAAGGAATGGAGGGAGTCAAGAAAAGAAGAAAAGTGGGAGGGAAGGAGAAGGAATGTTAAATCATAGCTAGGCTTACCTGGGCAAGATTTCTGTGATTGATTAGCAATGTCTACCATGAGTGTAGACCACCCGAAGTGTAATAAAGACAGCAGTATGTTTACAAAGGTTTAATAGTCGATTCTCAGAGTTGGGAGCAGCAACCCTGAGAACTGGTTATTACCAATTTATTTATTTTATTTACCAATTTATTTACTTATTTTGCAGTACTAGGGACTGAACCCAGGAGGATTCTACCTCCAAGCTACAACCCCAGTCCTATTTTTCATTCTTTCTTTTAAAACAGGGTCTCACTAAGTTTCGGCAGGCCTCACTGTCTTAGCCTCCCAAGTACTGGGATTATAAGGGTGCACCATCATACCCAGGAGATTTGCCAATTTATCTGGTGTAAATATTCCCACCATGGCTGGTTTCAAGCCACCAACAAGTTATAAAGTGGCTCACAAAATTCCTGAACACTTAATAATCAGCGTCCATTAATTGGTAAGAGCCCATTCCAGGACATTGCTGGAATAGATGACATGTATCTGCTGCTGCCCCTGAGAGAGCACTATACTCCCCCCTCCACCATTTTCCTTTTTCTTTCACAGAGAGAGGAGGGAAAAAAAAAAAATAAAGCTGGATCAAGATTACACAGCAAGGTTGTAGCACAGGCTAATTTCGATCAAAGGCTTTTTCTTTTTTTCTTTCTTTCTTTTTTTTTTTCTTTTGCTTTTTGTAAAGACCTTCAGAGGCTGTCAAAAGGGAAGCTACCAAGAGGCACCCAATGCATTTCTGCCTCAAAAAGGCTTATTAAGAGCTGCAAGGCTGTGCAACTGAAGGTTTCTGGCTGGGGTCCAAGCAGGTTGACAAAGTCCTCGTTTGCCAGGAACCAGACGAGCTGCAGAGTTGCAACACTCGCGTCTTGCTTGGAGAATGCTCTGTGGGGAAAGGTCAGCTTCCCCTCCTGAACTGCAAGTGTGTCTTCCTGCCACGTGGGCCTGGACAAAACAGCTGAGCTGACTCCTTATCCATCCAACTTCTATGTCTCTGGAGCAAAATTTGAGGATGCCTTAAAATTTGTTATTTTGCTATTCAAAACAGAAGTTAAAGCTAGGAGTGGTGGTTCATGTCTGTAATTCCAGTACTTGGGAGGTTGAGACAGGACGATCATAGGTTTGAGGTCAGTCTCAGCAATTTAGTGAGACTCTCAGCAACTTAGTGCAACCCTGTTTCAAACAAAAAATTAAAAAGGGCTGGGGGTGTAGTTCAGAGGCAGAATGCCCCTAGGTTCAATCCCCAGTGCCACTTAAAAAAAAAGGATTTAATTGAGAATTAATTAATTGTGATACTTGCTATTAAATCCAGGAGCATTCTACCTTCAAGTTACACCCCCAGCCTTTTATATTTTTCGAAACAGGGTCTTGCTAAGTTGTTGAGGCTGGCCTAGAACCTGTAATTCTTATGTCTCAGCCTCCCAAGTACTAGGATTACAAGTGTATACCACCATGCCCAGCTTTGATTCAGAATTTAAAGGAAAACCTAGGAAAAAGACATGCACACACATGTCTGCATGTGCAAACACACACACACACACACACACACACACACACACATGGGGGGGTTATGGGAGGCAAAATCCACTTCCATACCTGTGTTCCTTAAGGGTTAGGCCTCCTTCTATTCCAATACTGAACGTGCTGTATTCATTTCCCAGGGATGTTCTTGTAATGAATCTGAGGCTCTTCTTATTTATTATTATTATTATTATTATTATTATTATTATTATTATTATTATTATTATTTTGCAGTACTGGAGATTGAACCCAGGGCATTCTACCTCCGAGCTACACCCCCAGTCCTATTTTTATTCTTTATTTTGAAACAGGGTCTCACTAAGTTGCAGAGGACCTCACTAAGTAGCTGAGGCTGGCTTCAAACCAGATCCTCCTATCTCAGCCTCCCAAGTACTAGGATTACAAGCGTGCACCACCACACCCGGGTTAATCGGAGGCTCTTTGAAGGCAGGATTTTTCTTAGTCATTTTTGTTTCTTTCAGTTTGAACTCTCAGAATCTCCCAATGTCTCACATGGAGGCTGATTTCCTGGACTGAGAAGCATGGAGGCTCCTGAGCAGGCAGAGGGAAATTAACCCCAAGTCTAGCCCCGACTCTCACCAAAGGCTTGGCACTCATCCATCGGAATAAGCCATCGTCTCTATTGGAGCCACCATCTTCTCATCTGTCAAATAAGGTCCTCGGTTACAGAGTCACCAAGATCTCTCTCTTTCTTATCTAAAAATTTCTGACTATACAACGTTTTCAGATTGCTTTTTGATAGCCAGGGGACATACACTCTAATTCTGTGTAAACTTGGGTCTTTTAGATTTGGTTGTTGAGTATTTTATCAACACGATTTTTGCTTTCTTTTGTTTTGAGGATTAAGGCCATTAACTACAGTTTTTTTCTTAAACTTTTTTCCTAAAAGCAAAACAAGTGAGCAATTTCAGAATGTAGCCCTATTTACATTTTAAAATTGAGCTAGTAATCTCTCTAATCACAAACTCATGGTCTTTGAAACCAAGTGGAATGGTACTGTTAATCAGGTGCCTCTCCATCCTAGCTGTGCAACAAGAAGCAAATTGCTTCACCTCTCTGAACTTTGCATTTCTCGTTTATAAAAAGGGACTATTAATTTTTTTGGGTGCTGTATGAGAAATAAACAAGGAAAGACAATGAAGTGCCCAACACCTAGTAGGCAGTCCACAGACTTTCATTTTTTGTCTGCCTTCCTTCTTTTCTCCAAATCCAACTTAAGAATTTATACGTAAGCAAAAGAGATATCACTGAAATATTTTTGAGTAAATTACATCTAACATTTGGGTTGGATTTGCATAAGATAAAAGATAACAGAAATTCTTCAATATGGCATAGAAGTTTGCTAGACTGACAAACCATGTTCTCTTGAATGCTGAAAGTGATTTATCTGTTAACAAATTTGTCAGCAGTCGGCAATTTCTCCACCCAGAGAGGCTCTTCTTTAAAATGGAAAGGTTTATAGCTTAAAAATAAAGGGGAAGGGGTAGGAAGAAAGACATATTGAACAGGGGGTGATGTGTAGGGAATGGGCGGAGCCGGGGAGATCTAAGCAGGTGTCCTTCCTTACTTGAACAGAATTTGGTCCCTTATACAATTTCCTTCAAATCAGCAGCTGGAAACTGTATTTAGAAACTCTATTTAGAACCAGAAGTCTTTTGTTCTTTCTAAAGTTCTGTTGTATGTAATTTAAAACTTATAATACAATTCACCAGTCTAAATTATAGAAAAAATAAGACTATCAAGAGAAAAAAAAATCACAAAACATGTTATATCTGCGTATACTTTTCTCTGTGCATTTATATAGCATTACATTGACATCAACAGGATTAAACTAGATATAACGTTTAATAACTTTCCTTTCTGCACTTAATTATGAACAATAGTTTTCCCAAGTCAATAGATAGCAGCGCCATCATCGATTGGTGATTTAGTATTATATTGTATGGGCGCACAAATGATTATTTATCCAATCCATATTATAGGTCATTTTCCCCCCAGTACTGTACAAACCCACAGAACCATTCTGCAAGAAATTGGCCTGATCCAGAAGAGACAGACCTTGAAAGCAGAAGAAACAGATTACAATTGGAATTGGCTTTGGAACTCAGTTCTAAGCTTATGGCACTCTTCCTAATTGTAGTGTAAGTGAGAGAAAGGCTAAGGGAATTCTTGCTGCTGCCAAAAGTTCTGCAAAAAAGACAATTTTGTTGGTTGTGCTCTTTCTCTTCTTTGATGCCATTGACCAAGAGTTGGCCAGATCCAGCCCACTGAGCTCTCGTAGGGCCTGAGAATAAGAGTGGCTTACATGTTTTCAAATGGTTGGGAAAAAAATCAGAAGCATGATTATTTTGTGACACGTGTGAATTATATGAAATTCAGATCCCAGTATTCATAAATAATAGTCTTATTAGAACACAGTCACACTCATTCATTTACATATTATCTATGGCTGTTTTGGTGCTGCAACGGTAGAGTTGAATAGTTGTGACAAATACCAAGTTGCCTATGGTGGCTAAGATGTTCGTCTGGGTATTTATTTGTTATTTATTTATTTATTTATTT
>PVLC010049983.1:0-10326 GCA_004027655.1 Graphiurus murinus | reverse complement strand
TGAGAAGAAACCATAATTCATGTTTACAGATGAGGCAACTGAGGATTGGAGAATGGAAATAGCTTACCCAGGCTTACACAGCTGGTCAGTGGCAGAACTCAGGTCTCTGAGCCCAGGCTTTCGCTGCTGCACTGCACTGCCTCTCAAGCCATAGGCACACACACGGCCACGTCCATTCACACAGGGAGCACACCATGAGGCCCTGGGTGTCCACATTGGGTCCACACTGGGTCCTCCCTGGGGCCACTCAGGCTCCAAGCAGAGCCCCTGGGTCCCTTCCCACTGCCTCTGAACCTGAGTCTTCTCCCTCTCTCCTCTCTTTCACAGCCTATCTGTGAGCACATGACAGAGCCTCCAGACTGTTCCCAGACATCAGGCCTCGTCTGTGGCACCGACGGGGTCACGTACAACAGTGAATGCCATCTTTGCTTGACCCGGATGTAAGCCCCCCACTCCTAGCTCAACTCACTTGGGTGGGCCTCCTCTCTGGTGTATACTAATCTGAAAGGAACAAGACTCGACCTACTTCTTCCTTCACACATGCTTGGCCTAAGGAGCAGTCTGACATTTGCCCCTGACAGAACAAGTGTAATTCAAGGGAGGCACATGGTCCCAAGCAGAAAGCCAGGTGGAGGATGGGGATGGAGGGTGGGCAGAAATGCTGGCCTCTTTTCCTTGTTCTGCCCTTGACTGCTAGGTGACCTCATCTGTTCTTTTGTTCCTCTAGACAGCAATTAATTGAGCACCTACTATGAGTGAGGCTCAGAGGACAAAACAGAGCATAGCAAGTTAGACAGCACTGCTGCCTCCTGGAGCATAGTCAGTCGAGTGGGAAGGCAGGCTGAAGGTCAGCCAATTGTAGCACAGAATACTCAAGGCTCAGATGGGTATGGAGGGTGCCCTGGGAGCAGGGAAGGGGCAGGGACGGAAGACAAAGAGGAGGCAATGCCTGAAAGCTTAGCCCTGAGGGAAGCAGATATTAGCTAAAATAAATAAAAAATAAAAACTAAAATTCCACTGGGCGTAGTGGTGCACGCCTTGTAATCCTAGTACTTGGGAGGCTGAGACAGGAGGATAAAAGGTCTGAAGTCAACCTCAGCAACTAGTGAGACTGCCAGCAACCAAGCAAGACCGTTTCAAACTAAAAAATAAAATAGGGCTGGGGATGTAGCTCAGAGGTAGAACATCCCTGGGTTCCATCCCCAGTACCACCAAAAAAAAAACAAAAACAAAAACAAAAAACCCTAAAAATTCCAAGTGGAAGAATGGGAGTTTGGAAAAAAAAAGTTTATGTTTGGGAAAATTTATATTAAGTTGGACATTCTGGAGCATGAAGTTTGAAGAAGAATTGGGAAAAGGCAATAAATAAGACTAGAGAAGTGAGAGGGGTCAGAACATGACCTTGGTACATCAGATCACCTACTTGGTCTCAGTTTCTTCATCTGTAAAATCCCAAGTCAACCTCAAAACTAAATGAGCTCATGGAAGAAAGTCCTTGGAAACCACAAAGCTCTAGAGAGACATAAAAGTCATTGTCTTAACTTAGAAAAAGATTGTGATAATTAGCCTCATGGTTAGGAGACTCCCAGCAACCAAGCAATAGAATTGACAGCTTTGGTATGTGATTGGGTGTGAAGGGTGAGAGGAAGGAAGCAAGAATATTATGCTGGTTTCTGAATAGTGGGCATGGGTGGCTGGTGGTCATGTGCTGATATGGAACTATGGGGGTAGGGGATAGCAGCTAGAGGGGACAATGACATTTGTGGACAGCTGAGCCTCCCGTATATCCCAATGGAGATGTACAATGAGCAACTGCACAAACAGCCAGGACAGAGATCTAAGCTGGAGAGAGCTGGTAGTCATCAGTATGCAGTGGTGGTTGAGATCCCAGCAAGTTGGTATCTCCCTGGGGAAGCATACAAGAGGGAAAGGTTGTAACATGTTCATGGGCTTTGGGATTTGTCCTGCATCCATACACTGGGCCTGGGAATGGGTTCAGGGGTGTCTGGACAGACTAGGCCTGGTCCTTGAAGGTACATTATAGTTTCCATGGAGGAGGCTTCATCCTTGTCTCCTGTGCTCCTAGACAAACCAAAAAGGACATCCAGATCAGCAAGGATGGCAAATGCTGACCCCAAAGGAGTGCCTCAAGCCATGAAGCTTCAAGCTGGAGAACAGTGATGGGCAGGGAGGGATGTGGCAAAATAAAAGATGCAGCCCAACCCAGTGAAGTGGACCAGTGTCCTCGGAGCGTCTGGGGAGGTGATTGCAGTGTTAAGAGGTGGGGGTGGATCTTGCACTCTGCTGTAAATCTGATGTCCAGGTTCTGTCCATGCCTCTGGTGCTCCTAAACCCCATCACATGTCCCCTTAGAGGTCTGTTATCTTCTGCTTGCTTGAAAGGCGACCCTTGGCCCCAGGACTCCGCTTGGTCTCATGCCTGCTCCAGTCTGGACAATTACTTGGGTCAAGGACCCGGGTGAGATCAATATTCTCTGCCACTGCTTGGGTGTGTTCAGCCTCACCCACTCCTCCAGGCACATCCTGCGTGGCCTTCTCCTGCGCTGCACCAGTACTCCAAGACACACATGAGCGCATGCGTGTGTGCGCATGCACACACATGTTCTCTCTCACACACATACAGAGAAATGACACAGGCATAGCTGATAGGCAGTGTACACAGTACAGCTGAACTGCTTGCTTTAATATCAAACTAGGTCTTTAACATTCAAAACCAGATGCTGCCCCAAGCCCTCTGAATGACCCCCCTGTACCCTGGCCACCCAGATTGTCACCTGGAAACCCCTGGATATCCCAGTGTCCAGTGTGTAGCACTAAGTCCTGACACAGCAGGATGACTTCCATACCCTGCTCTGCTCTTTACGTCAACATGCACTGACTGGCTGACATTAAACACAGCCCAGGCACGCACAGCACACACACACTCACACAATAGCCCACAGAGACACTGGCATCCAGAAATCCCATCAGCAACCCCAGCCTGTGGTATATGTTGAATATCCCCAAAACTTCTAGGAGCCTCTTGATAGTGGTGTGAGGGGAAGGGGTATGGAGAAGCCTGGCCAGGTAGGAGCAGTTTAACATGGACACAGATTTCTGCTCTAGGGGTAGAAAGAGTAAGAAATGCTCTGGGAACACAAACACAATATCTGAAAGGAAGTAGGGCAAGAGAGGCAGGAACCAATGTTCCCTGGACCACTGAAACAGGAACACCAGGCATGATTCCCAGGTGGGAAGAACTAGGAGGCCATCTACAGGCCCTCCTAACACTTTGGATAAACTTGTTTCCTACCTGCTTATGAACAATGCAGAATTAAGTTTGGCTGTGAGAGACAGAAAACCAAAACAGCAGTGGCTTCAGCAGACAGAAGTTAAAGTCCAGCGCTGACAGCTTTCATAGCCACGTGCAGCTGTAGGAATTCCACTACTGATGTGCACATTCAACACTCACTCACTAGTCAAATACTTATTGAGGATCTACTATATACCAGGCAAGGTATACCTGAAATATTGCTATTAATAAGACAAAGCTCCTCAACAGTCTAGTGTTAAAGGCAAATATTAACCAAATGATCCCACAAGTAAACATTCACAGACTATAATAAAAACTGTGAGAGAAAAGCTAATGGGGAGCCATGAGAATATACCACCTGGGTGCCTGATAGGGTCTCCAACAGTAGGTGAGGTTTCTCCCACAGAACAGACATCTGAGTGACATTCTGAAGGAGGAGTAGGAGTTACCTAGTAACGGGGTAGGGGTGGAGGAAGGACGGTGAGGATCTGATCAATCAGACGTAGCAGCATATGTAAAGATCCCCCGGGGCAGTAGAAGGCACAGTGCATCTTAGGACCTAAGAGAAGACCAGAATAGCTCACAGCAGAGAGCAAACAAGTGAGGGGCTGAGATGAGATGGGAGAAGGCGCAGGGTAAGAGCTCTGATCTTTCTCCTAAGAGACACAGGGAGCCACTGGAGGTTTCTAGATAGGAACTTGAAGGTTCTGGTTCAATTCCCAGCACCGCAAAAATAAATAGATAAATAAAACGAAAGCACAAGTTCTGACATCTAACTGCCCAGCTTTGTGCTATGGCTTCAGCACTTACTCTATTACCTTGAGCAAACTACCTAAGTTCTCTTGGTTTCTTCTACCTCTTACATTAGGTGAAAATTAAATGACTAATAAAAAATTAGAACAGTGTCTGGCACATAGTAAATTCTTATTAAATGTCATGGCCCAAGGTTACATAGCTGCTATATAAAAACATAAATAAACTCTTCAGATAAAGTTGGAGTGAGCCAGGCTGGTCCACTTGTCCACCTCTACCACCACAGGTCTAAGGTCTTACCCCCCCAGCCTTAAATTCCTGGGACTTCAGTGAATCCCTCTCTACCAAATGAAGTGGGCCTCAGGTGGCCTATAGGAAGCCTGTCTCCTTAGCACTATTCTAAAGAACAAGGTGACAACAGCTGGCCAGTTTAAAAAGTGGTCTAGCATGTGAGACCACTCTGGACTTTATTAAACACAAATTCTGACTAAAGCCACCAAAGGCGTTTCTTTCTAAGATCTCATCAATCAAATTAAATCAAACCAAAGCCCTGTTTTGCTTGATGATGGACATACACACTGTACACACTGGTTTTTTTGTTTGTTTGTTTGTTTTTTGCGGTACTGGGGATTGAACTCAGGGGCATTCTACCTCCGAGCTACACCTCCAGCCCTATTTTTTTTATTCTTTATTTTGAAACCGGGTCTCACTAAGTTGCGGAGTGCCTCACTAGGTAGCTGAGGTTGGCCGCGAACCCGGATCCTCCGGTCTCAGCCTCCCGAATGCTGGGATTACAAGCGTGCGCCACCACGCCCGGCTATACACACTGGTTTTAACAGCAGTGGTGGGGGGAGGAAATCCACACAATGAACAAGAATAGCCTTGAAGGAAATAGAGATCTCAGAAGGGTATGGTTAACAGAAGCATATGCCACTCCTGAGAAGTTCCCAGCTGGCTTTGCCCCTACAGGTTTCACTCATTCTGGCTCCTCCTCTTTGCCCTTCCTGAGCCATGGTTCTGATCTGGTTTTAAGCAGACTCAGTAAACACTGGGTTCTAACCTTCTGAAGTTTTGCTTGGGGACAAGGAAATCCATGCACCAACATAGGTCCCATTCTAAGAATGGCTCCCTCATATCTCAAGACCTGTGGCTAGGCAGGTCACTGGGAGGTAAGGACATGGTCTTTAAAACAACAATCCAGCCAGATGTTCTGGGATTAGGTCACAAGGGACACTGTAGATTACCTGTGTGCAAAACATGTGTTCTAAGACATTCCCAATGTTCCTGACTAGATGCAACCTCCTGCTGAATCTGGTTTTACATCTATGGAACTCTGAAGTCATAAGATCAGGAAAGCCCTCAAGTGTCTGAACACCAGGGTGTCCTATAAGCCCGAAACTAGCTCAGGAGAAACAAGAGCCCTCATGAGCCCAAAGAAAGTGCCCAAAGGTCAAAAGAGCTGGGAAAACACAGGCAGAGAGACCTCCAAAAGAAGCAGCTGCTGGACAGCACAGCCACACAGAGACAGAATGAGAAAACAGGAGCTCTAGTTAAGGTTGCAAAGATAGTACTTTTTCATTGAGAAATGGTGTAGAAGTAGGAAAATCGGCAACTGGCCAGTTGCTTCTGGCAGCCCTGGAACAGGCAGCTTCTGGTTCACAGCGGGCAGAGAGCTGTGGTACTGCTCCCCAGAGCAGCAGAGCCTTTCTCCACTGCACCTCACTCAGCAAGGGCCAAGTTTGTAGACTGCAGCTGTTCGGTCTCCTGGCTGATGTTCTGTTCCACTGTGTCACACACTGCTAGGAATGCCTGAAAGACAGAAGCAGGGCAGTGAGGGTCCTCCCCGGGCTGGTCAACCACTGCCCATGCAAGGGCCTTTGCTCAGCCATTCTAGAGAATGTGTGAGATACTGGGCCCCAAGGAAAAGAGGGAGGGAGAGAAATGTACAGGACCAAGGTTTCTGACCATGCTCTAGGCCAACATCCCCAGAGGTGGTATGCACAAGAAGCCTTGCCTCAGGACCACTGTGCTGCAACTATATAACTGAAGGGGACATTATAAACATGAATGGTGCCTCCTGGAATTGGGAGTCAGCCTTATCTGTTCTCCAGTGAACTTCCTCCTCAAACAGTTTAACTACAGGGAGCTAGGCATGGTGGCACACATCTTATATTCCCAGTACTTGGGAGGCTGAGACAAGAAGACTGTAGGTTCGAGGCCAGTCTCTGCAAGTTAGTAAGATCTTCAGCAAAATAAAGAATTCAAAATAAAATATAAAATAAAAAATAAAAAGGATTGGGAGTATAGCTCAAAGGTAGAATGCCCCTAGGTTCGATCCTTTGTCCAAATATAACTACTGAAATGTGAAGGGGGCTCTTCTCTGATGTTCTGGCATCATGCTTAAAAATCAACAAACAAGCCAGGCATGGTGGCACATGCTTGTAATCTCAGTACTTGGAAGGGTGAGACAAGAGGATCACAGGTTTGAGACCAGGTTCAGCAACTTAGCGAGACCTCGTTTCAACATAAAAATTAAAAAAGGCTGGGGCTGTAGCCTGGAGGTAAAATGCCTGAGTTCAATCCCCAGTACCAAAAAATCCCCAAAACCAAAAACCAAACAAACAAAAACCCATATCAAACACCATGTTTCTACACTACCCTAGTTTTTTTGTGTGTGTGTGTGTGTGTGTGTGTGTGTGTGTGCGCGCGCGCGTAGGAGGGTACTAGGGATTGAACCCAGGGACATTCTATCTCTGGGTGACACCCCTAGCCTGATTTTATTCTTTTAGTTTGAAACAGGGTCCTCACTAAGTTGCTGAAGCTGGCTTCGAACCTGTGATCCTCCTATCTCAGACTCCCAAATACTAGGATTACAGATGTGTGCCTCCATACCCGGCTACATTACCCTATTTTGAACAAATAAACACACACACCAACACATTATAGTTTGTCATGCAATACCACACAACTCACCTGAACCTTCTTCACCAAACCCTTCCTCTTTAGCCTACTGTCTTTGAAATTTTCTGGCAGGATCTATGGAAGAAAAAGTTGACAATTTCAGTGACAATGACATAAGACAAGTCGAAAAACAAACATAATACACCAAACAAGTCACAGATCACCAATGTGAATGAGATGTAAGTTTTTTGTTTGTTTGTTTTTGGTACTGGGGACGGAACTCAGAGGCATTCTACCTCCAAGCTATACCCCCAGCCCTATTTTTTTATTCTTTATTTTGAAACAGGGTCTCACTAAGTTGCAGAGTGCCCCAGCCCGGCTGAGATGTAAGTTTTTTGTTTTTTTTTTTTTGCGGTACTGGGGGTTGAACTCAGGGGCATTCTACCTCCGAGCTACACCCCCAGCCCTATTTTTTATTCTTTATTTTGAAACCGAGTCTCACTAAGTTGCGAAGGGCCTCACTAGGTAGCTGAGGCTGGCCTCGAACCCGGATCCTCCGGTCTCAGCCTCCCGAATGCTGGGATTACAAGCATGCGCCACCACGCCCGGCTGAGATGTAAGTTTTTAGGAACCATTTCTCTAGGTCTGTATTCACATGGCCCTAAAAATTGATCTGTAACACAGACTTTGTTCTTTCACTGTTTCCTATGTATGAATACTATGCCCTGGCCTGACCATGAGCTCACTGTGCCAGGAAAATTATCTTTTGCTCTTTTTACACACAAACCCCCCTCTTCCCAAGTCTGGAACAGTTCACCCTCATAATTGAAGCAATGAGCCAGGCATGGTAGCCCACACTTGTAATTCCAGTACCTGGGAGACAGAGACAGGAGGATCACAGGTTCATGGCCAGCCTCAGCTACTTTGTGAGGCCCTCTACAACTTAGTGAGACCCTGTTTCAAAATAAATAATAAAATCAGACTAGGGGTGTAGCTCAGAGGTACAATCCCCAGGACCTGGGTTCAATCCCCAGGACCGCAAAAAAAAGCAAACAAACAAACAAACAAACAAACAACAACAACAAAAAACAAGAATGATGTAATGAAGCCAGGCATGGTGGTGCATGCCTATAATCCCAGTACTTGGGAGGCTGAGACAGGAGGATTGCAAAGGTCAAGAACAGCTTCAGCAAGATGGCAAGATTCTCAGCAATCTAGTGAGATTCTGTTTCAAAATTAAAAATAAGTTGAGTAGCTGGGCGTGGTGGTGCACGCTTGTAATCCCAGCATTCGGGAGGCTGAGACCAGAGGATCTGGGTTCACAGCCAGCCTCAGCTACCTAGTGAGGCACTCCGCAACTTGGTGAGACTCGGTTTCAAAATAAAAGAATAAAAAATAGGGCTGGGGGTATAGTTCGGAGGTAGAATGCCCCTGAGTTCAATCCCCAGTACCGCAAAAAAATAAAAAATAAAAAATAAAAGTTGAGTGTGGTGCCGCATGCTGGTAATCCCAGTACTTGGGAGGCTAAGACAGGAGGATCCCAGGTTCATGGCCAACCTCAGCTATTTAATGAGGCCTTCTACTACTTAGTGAGACCCTGTTTCAAAATAAAGAATAAAAAATAGGGCTGGGGGTATAGTTCAGAGGTAGAATGCCCCTGGGTTCCATCCTCAGTTCCACAAAAAATAAAATAAAATAAAATAAAAAAATAAAAAGGGCATTCGGGAGGCTGAGACCAGAGGATCCAGGTTCGAGGCCAGCCTCAGCTACCTAGTGAGGCACTCCGCAACTTGGTGAGACTCGGTTTCAAAATAAAGAATAAAAAAATAGGGCTGGGGGTATAGCTCGGAGGTAGAATGCCCCTGAATTCAATCCCCAGTACCGCAAAAAATAAAATAAAATAAAATAAAAAGGGCTGCTGGGGGTGTAGCTTGGGGGTAGAAAAAAAATACCATTACTATCATCTATAAAAGAAAACCTTAAGCCAAGCATGGTGGCACATGCTTGTAATCCCAGTACTTGGGAGCCTGAGACAGGATGATCACAGGTTCACAGCCAGCCTCAGCTAACTTAGTGAGATCCTGTTTCAAAATAAATAATTAAAAAATAGGGCTGGGAGTGTAGCTCAGAGGTAGAATGCCTCTGGGTTCAATCCCCAGGACCACAATTAAGAAGGATTGCCCCTGTGACAGTTTAGAGATCAGGAGCCATCTTACCATTCTGGGTATTCACCCAAGACCCAGCATGGTGTCTGGCACACAGTAGTATATGATCAATGCTTTTTTTTTTTGCGGTACTGGGGATTGAACTCAGGGGCATTCTACCTCCAAGCTACACCCCCAGCCCTATTTTTTTATTCTTTATTTTGAAACCGAGTCTCACTAAGTTGCGGAGTGCCTCACTAGGTAGCTGAGGCTGGCCACGAACCCGGATCCTCCGGTCTTAGCCTCCCGAAAACTGGGATTACAAGCGTGCGTCACCATGCCTGGCGATCAATGTTCTTAAGTAATAGATTTTCTCAGGTATTATGAGTGAAACGTCACAGAAAAACAGTTCTGAGTTCATTATGTACTTACCATTGTGTCAATCTCTTCTAAGATCTTCATAAATTGCTCGATTGTGGCTTTTACTCTCCTATCGAGTTTGCAGAGAGCTTCAGCTTGCAAATCCTTGGCTAGAAAACCCTGTGGAAAAATGCAAAGGTTCCTTGAGGCTGATGAAAAACTCCATGCCAAGGTACTGATGTAGTGACCACATTCTTCTAAAATTGACCTAACAGACCAGGCCACATCTCAGATCCCCATCTTCACCTTTTGAGAAAAACAGAAAGGCTGGCCTTGTACCCATCCAAGAATTTTACCAGGCCATAGGCTACTCTATTTCACATGGCCCAGTGGAGCTTTGAATCTCCTGTAACCTCAAATGCCTCTTGAGGCCTGGCACTGGTAAAACCCCCTATCACAAGCACATACCTGTGCATAGGAGGTAGACATTACAAATACAGTTTAGGGGATGGGAATATAGCAGAGCAGTGGAGTATTTGCCTAGCAAGTGTGAGGCCCTGGATTCAATTCCCAGCACTGCACAAAAGGAAAAAAAAAAAAAAAAGAGAGGAGCACACAGGCTTTAGGGTCTAAAAGACCTGGGCTCAAATCCTGATTGCCCAAGATTCTTGCGATCTTAAGCAAGTTACTTAAACTATCCATGCCTTAGTGTCTTCATTTTTCAAGTAGATATTATGATACCCACATCTTAGAGGATTACTGTGAGATAAGGGGAGTCTATGTAGATATATAACATAACTCATGACACAGACATATACAATTATTTTTATCAAACTGCCTTGCTGTTTATTCACAT
>PVLC010049982.1:0-10337 GCA_004027655.1 Graphiurus murinus | reverse complement strand
ACTTAGCTCCAAATAGTCCGCTGTTATGCACCAGGAATTGTCAGGTTTTCCCACTGGCCTCACAGGAGAGTTGAATGGGCTGAAACTTTTCAATTTCCTCAAGCCCCCTGGTAACTTGTACTGCCTTACATACATTCACAATCTGTGTGGCATGGGGAGAAGGGTTAAGGGAGCATGATGGGAATGTTCTCTAGTAATAATCTTTATCATATGCACTCATAGCTGTAATTCTCCAATAGTTGTCTGCACAGTCAATTCCTGCAACATGTTCATTCCCAGGATATATTCAGCTATGGGGGATATATGCATGTCATATTCCGTAGGAGGCAGATGTCCAATTCCCAAAGTCACTGGGGCATGTCAAACTGTAATGAGATGGCCTCCAAAACCCTCTATGGAAGCTTTATGTCCAGTAAACTTGTCTGTGTTACCAAAAAGGAGGGTGTTGCCTGCTCCTGTATCAGTTAATGCCAGGACACATTCCACATTCTGGGGGGAACAGTAAATAGTTCCGCATGAGACCTCAGTTCAGCTGATTCCCCTGCCAACTGGATACCCTGACCTAGTCTCTAGCTGCCCCCAGCCACAGCTGCCAGAGGTCCAAAGAGTGTGCCAACCACTGGCATCCTGATTCGCCCCACCCCACCTCTGGGGCCTGCGCAGCTCAGCACACAGCCTGCTCAGATCAAACTTGCATGGCCTGGGGCTACCACACCAGTCACCCCTCCCCAAAAAAGTAGCCGCCATGCTCCTAGCATCCGTGCCTCTGCCGCTGCAGCCAGGATATTCTTCTCAGCCCAAGGAGCTGCTGATATGCAGTAGAACGTGAGGCTCCAGAGACTCTAGAACCTCCGAACTGCTTCTGGCTGGGAGGTACCTTATCCCAATCCTCTGGCAGGGGTCACACCACCAGATAATCTGCTACTGGGAGGCCAAGAAGCACATTTCCTCCGCCCTGTTAGCTACCCCAATTGTCAGGGGTCTTATTGCAAGACAGCTGTAGTTGCAAGGGAGGTTTCACCAAGTAGAGATCCCAGGAAGGAAAGTGCTCTTGGATTCCCCATTCAGAGGAGAACAACAGCAACTTTATTTTATAGACCAGTCCCTCATATAGGGTTCTAGGCCAAATGTCACACGTCATCCAAGCAAAATGTGCACATGTGCACTGTGTACCTAGGCATGCTTATCTAACTAAACACTAATCTAGGTGCATGGGATGTGCAGGGTCATTTAAGGCTGCATGGGGTCAGGGGGATATTCCTCTCCTCATGACTGGCCTGTATGTTTTTGGGCAGCACCAGCTCTCTCCTCTTTTCTCTCAAGACAGGAAAAGACTGAAGTCCATGCTGCCCCTTCTTTCTGTCTCAGGAGTAAGCTGGGACAATTTTAGGAGGTACTTCCATTGATAATCTTCTCTCAGTGATGATTGTCCTATACTGTCCAAAGTCCAATGTCCACAAGCTACAGTTTTATGCAGTTTGTCTGATTTGTAATAGTTTTGGGCAATAAGGCATTTCTGTTCTCAATTACTGTATGTGCTCAGAAGCAAAATATTCCATGAATAGAAAGAAACAGGACTCTACAAATACATTCTATGAAGCCAACATCACATTAATGCCAAAGCCAAACAAAGACAACTCAGGAAAAGAAAACTGTAGGCCTATATCGCTGATGAACTTAGACGTGAAGCTGCTAAGCAAAATATTAGCAATGCGCATTTCAAAACCACATCAAGAATATTATACACTATGACCAAGTTGGGTTCATCCCAAGGATGCAAGGTTTAACATACGGAAAACAATCCATGTAATTCACCACATAAACAGAACCAAAGACAAAAATCATATGATCATTTCAATAGATGCTGAAAAAGCATTTGATAAAATCCAACACCCATTCATGCTAAAAGCACTGCAGAGAATTGGAATAGAAGGAACATATCTCAAAATCATAAAGGCAATATACAATAGGCCTATAGCCAACATCATATTAAACAGGGAAAAACTGCAAGACTTCCCACTAAAAACAGGAACAAAACAAGGCTGTCCATTATCACCACTTTTGCTCAATATAGTACTTGAGACTCTAGTCAAAGCAATAAGGCAAGAGAAGGAAATCAAAGGCATACAAATAGGAAAAGAAGAATTAAAACTCTCTCTTTTTGCAGAAGACATTATACAATACTTAGAAGACCCAACAATCTCAACAAAAAGGCTTAGAGAACTGATCAACAAATTCCGCAAAGTATCTAGATACAAAATCAATCTTAAAAAATAGAAGCTTTCCTGTATGCCAACCATAAATCCACTGAAAAAGAAATCCAGAAAACAATTCCACTCACAATACTCCCCCCAACAACAAAATACTTGGGAATAAACCTAACCAAGGAAGTAAAAACCTCTACAAGGAAAACTATAAAAAGCTGGAAAAAGAAATCGAAGAAGACCTTAAAAGATGGAAAGATCTTCCATGCTATTGGATAGGCAGAATAAATATCATCAAAAATATCTTGGATATATTTTTGGTTGCTGCCTTTTTTCTATTCATTTGGGTGACAGCACTGGGGATTGCACCCAGGGACATTTTAACTCTGAGTTACACCCCCTGTTGTATTGTTTATTTTGAAACAGGGTCTAGCTAAGTTGCTGAGAGTCTTGCTCAGTTGCTGAGGCTGGCCTTAAACCTGCTATCTTCCTGTCTCAGCCTCCCAAGTACTGAGATTACAGATGCATTTGTAATCTGTTCTCTGCCATATTCTAATATATACTGTCTATTGTCTATTAATTTCAATGTTATTATTTCATTGATTTTGTGGCTAGAATTTCATGATGTCTACTTGTTTGGTTTTACTTTATATCACTTGTAATCATATGATCATTTTTTTTCTTTTCATAATTTTTAAATTCTTGTAGTTTAATTCTCCCATGTGAACTTTACAACCTTTACCAGATACCTTTATCAAGAATTGTTTGTCTTTCAATACTATTGCATTGAATATAAAACTACTTCTGAGATATTTGAGTTCTTTATAGTATTTTTCTTCATTTTTTATAACATTGTGTTCCTTCCAAAAGTTAAGGATATCTCTATTATTCTATTATATTTTCTTATACTAAACGTCATTTTTTTTTTTTTTTTTTGCAGTACTGGGGATTGAACTCAGGGGCATTCTACCTCCGAGCTACACCCCCAGCCCTATTTTTTATTCTTTATTTTGAAACCGAGTCTCACTAAGTTGCAGAGTGCCTCACTAGGTAGCTGAGGCTGGCCACGAACTCGGATCCTCCAGTCTCAGCCTCCCGAATGCTGGGATTACAAGTGTGTGCCACCACGCCTGGCTCTAAACTTCTTTAGAATTGCATGGTTTTCTTCATTATGGGTCCTCAAACTTCATCGTGAGGTTTTAAGTATTGTATTTTATATATTGCTATTTTTATGCAAGATTGTTCCCTTTAATTTTATATTGCTCCAAAACATACATATATACACACATTATCTATATAATAAATTTACATAATCTACAAAAATAAACTGCAAATATAATTCCAAATGCACAACTAGAGAGTCATAGTTTAACATGAAACATACATGCAGATAAAAAGTAGTTTTACAATCCTAAATTACACAACAAACAAAAACAGAATGTATGTTTGTTTTAGATTTATTTCTCATAAGTCTTATATTGTTATTTTTAATTGTCTTCTACAACTATTTATTTATATTATTTGGAGTTACACATAAAAAAGATTTTGCTTTTTATACTTTTAATTTTAAATGACCACCCTACTAAATTTTAACAAATATAAAACCTATTATCTAATACTTTCTTAGTTTATTGTCTTAGATTCACAAATTATAGTATTTTAAGTTATCCATTCTATAATATGCAATTTATATATAACTCTTAGGTTAACTACATTAATTAGCTTTCCCCCCAAAAATAAAATATGCCACAGATAATATACAAGTTAGTCTGATTTCTGATTTTTTTAGAAGTTCTTTTTTGCTGTCAAGTATGATGGTGAATTTTATTTTCTGATATGTGTGTGTATATTTGTTGCTTTTCATGTTAAGAAAATATTTGCTGATTCCTATGTACTTTTAAAAGAGATATGTACTAGAAAAAAATTTCACTAAAAGCCATAAAATTAGATAGAAATTGTACCATGTCAATAAATTTATTACTATAAATTTTTGCATTATGAAATTTATACCAAATCTTTACATAAAACAGGTAATAGTTTATTTGCTTTGGAGAGAAAAGAAAAACATATTTAATCAAGTTTTAAGTCTCTGTCTCTTCCTTATTTTGTAGTTTGAGAGATGCATCTGTACTCCCTAGGGCTTTCTGCAGATTGAACTGACTGACCACCAAACCTCACTCTGCATAAAGATCTCCGGAGAATTTCTTTGTAATGCAGAGTTCTAGGGCTGATTTCCCTGAAACACTGATTTCCCAAGTCCAGGGAAGAAAATAGGACGTTTTTTTTTTAGAAATATTATCAGGGAAATCCTGAGATTGAAGTAGTTTGGAATCATTGCACATGAGTACTTAAGGTCTATTCTGTATTGTAGACTCAGATCTATAGCATGGTGTTACTCTATAATCATTAAGAATATGAATACAAATATAAGCATATAATTCAAAGCAAAGTTTTAAATGCAAACTATCTGAGATCTCAAATAAAATCACCCATATATAGGTGGTCTAATAAGCTATTTCTTAGCCTATCAAGACAAAATTAATGCATAATTTTGTTAGGGCTAATTTTCAGCAAGGACCTCTATAGAAAACTTTTGGAAATTACTTTAAAAGAAATTGGGTTGTGTTGTAAATCTTGAGTAGAAGTGTTCTGGAGAACTGTCACCTATTGTGGTTAGACACATATATCTTTCATTAAAAAGAGGACTGACAGTAATCACTATTTAAATACTCATTTTAAATTTTAAATAAATGCTTTGTGATGCTAAAAAATATTCATGTTGCCTGACTTTCTGCCCAGAATGTACGGATTAATGATCTATTCATTTTTCTATAGAGAACAAAGGAATATATAATTTCTTATTCTACTATGCCCTGTAACTAAGTCACATAAGTGTTGTTGTAAACTAGAACCTTAGGGGGAGGGAGGGGGAGGGAATGGGGAGGGAATCGGGGAAGGGGTCAAATGAGAATTTTGTGCAAATATGTTGTTAACAATTTGTACTTAACAAAGATGTATGCTATATTGCACAAATTACTAAAATAAAAATTAAAAAAAAAAAAAAGAGTCATCAGTGGAACTTTTTTTCTATGGTCATCATAAGAAAAAAGAGAATTGGCAGGAATATATCTATGAAAGCTTTATTTAAAGTAATAAAAGTAAGGTTTAAAGTACATGGGAAGAGTGAAGTAGATTACCCACAGTCACTCAACAGGGAAGAGAGGCCAAAACAAAGAAAACTGGATTTTTAAAAATGTATTAAAGTAGAAAAAAATCAGTGAATCTTTTTAATTTTTAGTGGTTGCAGACATTAAAATTTCTTACAAGTTTTAGTTTTACAAGAACTTCTATTCCCATACTCCTTTTCCATATATCAACACTTTGTATTAAAAATTATAATAATATCCAAATTCAGTTCTTCTACTACTAAAGGTATTCAGGATTGTTATGTGAAAATACAGACTTTTTTTTTTTGCTTGCAAAATAATATAGTCAAAGAACCTTCTTTCTGCATAAAGAAACTTCCTTTCCTTAATTTCCCTTTACTTGATTCAAGTAAATATTATAGCATATGTGGATACTTCTTATAATGAAGTCTTTACTTAATTGAGGAGAATATGCCTGACATAGCCGGGCGTGGTAGTGCATACCTGTAATCTCAGTACTTGGGAGATTGAGACAGGAAGATCACAGGTTTGAAGGCCAGCCTCAACAACTTAGTGAGACTCTTTGTAATTGACAAGACTCTGTTTCCAAATAAAAATAAAATAGGGCTGGAGGTGTAGCTTAGAGGTAGAATGCCCTTGGAAACATGCTTGCTATTGTATGTTCTATCTAACTGGACAAAACATACCAATTGCACAGATAGAGATAGACCTAGAAAGGGGGCCAAAACGTCACATGTTCATTACTCATTTCTCAGCTTTTGTGTATCTCTGTGTATTTTCTTTTCACAGGACATATTTTCCAAATTATTGTGCTAATTTAAATAATCCAATTAAAGATTTTCAAAATATATTCTAAATGAGTCCATAGTTTTCAGATATTTATGCCTTTTGTAAAATGGGAACTGGACACTATTCCCATGGCCATCCAAAATGGAGAGAAAATGTGTGCAAATAATTGTGAAAATTTTAATTTTAGATGAACTTTTAAGCTAATTAGAAAACAAAGTCTGGCGTATATTCATGAGCTTTCAGACAACAAACCAAAGTAACTTAAGTTAAAAATAGCAGAGCTTTAGTCAGGGAAGTGCCCAGAATTTCCAAAGGCATAACATAAAACTTTACCTATTAGAGAAACTATTTAAAATGAAGAAATTGAGCAAACTCAAAGAAACCCCACTGTAGGTGGACAGTAGTTCTCATAAGCATCCCTGCTATGACTCAGTGATCTACAACTCAATAATTCTGCATGAACATATTTTTAAAATTCCTTCTGTTTTCATTCCCTACCAGTCAAAAATGGATCTTGTCTTGTCATTTTGTTAAGAAACAATCATCTGAAGTAAACTTGCATGAGCCATTACTTTACCTGAAGTCCTGCAGGACTTTCTGATTGTTAATGATCACATGCTCTGATATGTCAGTTATGATTGCATGTGTTACATACAATTTGGTGTTAATTTTCAAAAAGTAAATTGCAGTTTAAAGAGTACAATTTTCAGCATGCTAAGTCATCACCTATTCATGTCTGGTGACAAATATATTTGAGAGGATATTCTACCACCTCATTCCTTGATTTCTTACTCCAGCACTTTCCTGCAGTTCACAACCCTGATTCTAAATTGTGTGAGTAAAGACATGGGGTATACATTAGCTATTTAGCATGAAACTGATGACATAGCAGAGTAAAGCCCATTAGAAAGAAAAATGTTTGCTGAAGCAAGATGAAGATTTAACTGATACTGTAAATTGTTCCTAGTTAGAGCAAAGTTGTGTGTTTTTATTTGGTCTGTGGCATTTAGTTTCGACCAAAATAAGGAAAAGTGATATACAAAAGTAAATAATTGATAATAACAACAACATTATCTATGAGCCTTAAAATTGTTGAAGGCAAAATAGCTCAAATGATTCTTAATGCCTTTCAGGCACATCTGAATCAAATAAGGTAATTATTCTTTAAAATGCTTACACAAAGTCTGATTTGCATGCTAGTAATTGCTATGCCTTGTGGCATCTAGCAATTGACACAGCAATGATTTTAATTATTGTAATTTCATCAGTATAAATACTTCAAAGTTATGCAAATACTATCTCATAATCCACATAGACAGCTCGGAGTATTTGATTTACTAGTCTTGCAAGTCTCTTTGTCTATGCAGTTTACTCTCAGATGTGACTCTGCATTGCAATAGGAGCCTTTCACTCACATCAAAGCTCTAAATCATAACAAGATGAGCTAATTTTACAAAGACTGACACTTCAAACATTAAGTTGCAAATACAATTATGAGATGAAATATAAAAGGACTTTGCTTGGATATCATGAGGCACAGATACCTACAGCTAATCATGTCTAATGTTTTCTCTGACATGAGAAAGTAGAGATACAACTCAAACAAATGCCTTTGAATGCATAGGAACAGAAAAGACCCTCCCTGTTACATGATTAATTTAAATGCTACAATAGTAAAATCTTATTAGTATGCAATGAATTATCATCAGTATTATAGTCACTCATATTCTCAGCCAATAGAGGGTACTAAGCTCCAAGTTAGACTTCCTTCATAATGTATGGGTCCATTATTCATAAATCTGAAACTATGACATTGAATTCACAGAGTGGAAACTCTTGAAATTGAATACAACTACCAGTTGGGAAACTGTTTTCTTAGAAATGCTATTATTGTGAGAAGTTATCCTAATATATAGTTTTGATTAAAGCTAAGAATAATTTACAGAAAAGGAAATGCATAAGGTCATATTTAAGAATATTTAAAACCCCTCCTGTACTCTTATTTTATACATTTAAATTGAAAAATGGTAGATATACTTTAAATTATTTACAGTTGATAGGTTTATTTTCATGTTGAAAAAATATATGCAACTTAATTGACATTAATAATTAGACTTTTTAAAACTCTATCCCCATCTCTAGAAATGCATTTGATTACAAGTAGAAGAGAACACAACACTATGACAAGATATCATTTTTCTAAAGAGAATATGAGTAAAATCCTATCACCTGTTGTTATGGGTTGGATTTTAAACGTTCCACAAAAGTCACATATTGAAAGCTGAGTCACCAGAAGTGATGGAACTTCGAGGAGTTGAGGCCTAATGGAAGGAAGTAGGTCACAGGGGACATGCTATCAGAGGGGATCTTGGACCTGAGTCTCCTCCTCCTCTCATTGCTTCCTGGGGTCATGAAAAGAACTACTCGGCTTCACCACACACTCCTTGCCCCACCAAAGGCATAAAGTGAGGGGGCGGGCAACCATGGACAAGATGTCTGAAACCAAGAGCCAAAATAAATAAGAAAATAGGAAGATGTAGTTAATCTTTTTCCTTTTAATTTGATGTTCTCAGGTACTGTGTCACAGCTGGCTAACAGCTATTTACCAAAGATGACCAAGGGAAAAACTTGAGTCTCCTTTAGGCTTTTTATGAACACATTTTCTATGATCATTAAGTCATTTTTCTTTTCAGCCTAAGTGGAAAGAAGGTGACACCTGCTTATTTCTCTTAGAAAATTCTGCCTCCTAAGTTGGATTTTAGACTAAATTCTAAGATGACATTCAGCGGCCCTTTACAACCTGTTACCATTGAGTGTGGGTAGAATTGTAACATGCTTCTATCCAATAATATACAGAAAAGCTGGTAAGACAGGCACTATCTTGACTAGCTTGCATTATATGACAAAGGTGAAGGCTTAGTCAGTCACTCTAATAATTATGTTATATTAGTCAGACTGTGTCTTAACAGAATGGAGAGATGATTCTCTTGCTATGCTTAAAGAATCAAGCTGCCACATTGTGGAGGACTTGAGAGAAGGCCACATGCAAATAGTATTTGAGGATTGAGAGTCACCCTCTGCTCACAGTCAGGGAAAAATGGGGACCTCAGTCCTACAACTGAAAAGAAGTAACTTCTGTCAAACTCCATGTGATCTACTAAGGCAACCCAAGACTTCAGAGAAAAACAAACTGACTTGATGAATTCATTGCTGCTCATGAAATCCTGAAGAGAAGACCCAGATTGATGATATTTAGATTCTTGATACATGGAAACTGAGAAAATGAAAAAAAAAATATATATATATATATATGTTTCCCACCACTAAATTGTGATAATTTGTGTCCAAGCAATAGAACAATAGAAATCTAATAATATAGGTGATCTAATTGAAATATGGTTTTTTTGGATTTTGAGCAATGTATGTCCACATGTATATATACAGGCGCACATGTTTATGTGCTGGTCTATCTCAGAGATATATATATATATATATATATATATATATATATATATATATATATATAATCAATCTCTAGCTGGCTCTACTGGTGACTTGGAGATAGACTATTGCATGTATATCCAAGTCACTGATATGATCAGATTTTTCCCATGGAAAAATAACCATTAGATGAGTAGGTTTAGAGAAGACCTAAGCTGGAAGTTATGCTGGGGTTATATTGCAACTCACTTCTTTTTCATTTATTTTTAAAATATACTTTTATTGGTACATTGCAATTATACATCATAGTGAGATTCAGAGTAATAGAAGCATAAATGCACACGGCATTTGGTGTATTTCCCTCTGCATCAGACTCCACTCCCTCCTGAAACATTTTAGTGAGATTGGTAGTGATATCTTCATATATGGATTTAGCATTATTTGAAGTGTTTCTTACATCAATCAATTCTCCCTTTTTTTATCCCTACATCCCCCCAAAACACCTTCCACCATTCTACTGTTCTCTCTCCTCATTTAGCTGAAGTCCTTTTGGTTTTCCTATTTTCCCTCTAGCTTCAACATAGGAGAGAAAACAATGAACTTTGACTTTCTGAAACTGGCTGATCTCACTTAGCATATTCTCTACCTCCATCTGTTTTCCTGCAAATGACATAATTTTTTTGTGCTTATGGCTGAGTAAATTTTCATTATGTGTATATAACGCCACATTTTCTTT
>PVLC010049981.1:0-10262 GCA_004027655.1 Graphiurus murinus | reverse complement strand
TGAACACTTACTCTAAAATGCTTCAAGGAGACAAAGTCTTCTGATATTTTTTCCCTAAGGAATAATGTACTTCTAATGATTTTAGGTGGATAGATTTTCAAAGTTAGAGATATTGCCCCTGAAGGAGTACACTGTAATGAACCAGAGGGGCAGTAGTAGCCTCAGGTGCAAATGCCAGGGGTAGAGGGTAGGGGTGAGGGCGCTAAGTAATATTTTTCCTGAAAATGTGGCAGTAAACCAATAAGTTTGAGAATCTATGTGAGGGTAAAAAATCTGAATCTAGATTGTTTTAAATGTCAATTATAGCACATTATTTTATATTTTAAATATCTTCTAATTTAAAATTTTATATGTTAGGCCATTAATTTTATAAAATTAGTTCCCTATCCCCAAAAAAGTCATTAACAGAGTCAACTTGAGATGGATCAAAGACCTGAAAATTAGACTAGAGTCTTTGAAGCTACTAGAGGAGGGTCCAATACTCAAATACATAGGCACAGGTAGAAACTTCCTCAGTAAGACCCCCAAAGCTCAGGAAATTAAAACAAGAGCTAATAAATGGGAAGACATTAAATGAAAAAAGTTTCTGCTCATCAAAGGAAACTATCAAGAGTCTAAAGAGAAAGCATATAGAATGGGAGAAGATCTTTGCCAGTTATCCCTCTTGTAGAGGACTAATATATAGAATATACAAATAATTTAAAATACTTTACACTAAAAAAAAATCCCAATCAAGAAATGGGCAATTGAACTAAATAGACACTTCACAAAAGAAGAGATACAAATTGCCAATAAATACATGAGAAAAATGTTCAAAATCATTAGCAATCAGGGATATGCAAATCAAAACTATACTGAGATTCTATCTAACTTCAATCAGAACAGCAATCATCATGAAGTCAAAAAACAATAAACACTGGCGAGGATGTAGGAAAACTGGAACTCTTTTACACTGTTGGTGGGACTGTAAACTAGTTCAGCCCTTATGGAGATCAGTGTGGAGATTCTTCAGGAAACTGGGAATGCATTCACCGTATGATCTAGCCATCATTTTTAAATATAAGATTTGAAGTAGTTTTACTCTTAGTTTGGTAGCCTGTTTATTTCCCAGTAAAGTAATCTTATGAATCTTCACTTATCAATATCTTTTCAAGTTTCACAAGTCCTTAAAAAAACTCAACATATTTTTCTCCCTGTAGATTGGCTAAATTCAAAAGAAGACTTGGGAACTGGGGAAGGTCTAAATGAGTGATCTGTGCGTGTGTGTATGCCTCTACCATCCTGTACCTCATATGTATGATTGCAATGCACCAACTAATTAAATTTTAAAAAATAAGAATTGGCCTATCAGGACCTCTTACTATTGAAGTTGTGGAGTATACCAAAAAGAAGACAACACTTTGGAAATAACTATACTTTCTATGGTACTCATTATTCATAGTTCACACTCAGTATCACTCAAGGTCATGGTGCCAAAGGAATTTACCATACTCCAGATGCTGTCCCCATTAGTGAATTGTTTTTAAAGGAAAGTTACTCATATGTTTATAAAGAAAAATACAGCCTCTGGTGCTAGGTCAGTAGAAAATCCCCAGAATAAATAGCAGGCCCTGTTACTTCAGCCCAATATACAATGTCAAGAATTACTATAAACCTATAGTAATAAAAAGTGAATGTGGTATTGATAAATAGACAAATAGATGAATTGAGAGTCTAGAAATAGATCCACATAAACATAGTCAACTGATCTTTGACAAAGGAGTAAAGTCAACCCCATGAAGTAAAGAGAGTTTTCTTAACAACAGTCCAATAACTGGATATACACATGCAAAAACAAAAACAAAAAACAAAAAATGATGGCCACTGACATCATATACCTTTGACAAAATTAACATAAGACATGAATGTAAAATGCAAAGCTACGAAACTTGTAGGAGATAATATAGGAGAAAATCTAGGTAATCTTGGGTTCAACAAGAAGCTTTCAAATACAACACCAAAAGCATGAGCTATGAGATAAATAATTGATAAGTTAGAATTTATTAAATTAAAAACTTCTATTAAATATTATAGGCTGTTAGTTTGAGTAAAGGACAGGATATAGTCTTGGACCACAGGTTTTTCATCCTTTAGTTATTTTTTTAATTTTTGGTGTATATTAATAGACAATTTTCAAAAATATCAATTTATATTTTATGTGATACCTGAGTCTTTCTTCATATTTTTGAAATGCCATTTTTGGGGGGGTACTGGGTATTAAACTCAGGGGCAGTCCCTCTCTGAGCTACATCCCCAGCCTGTTTTTATTTATTTTTTTTAATTTTGAAACAGGGTCTCACTAAGTTGTCGAGGGCCTCTCTAAGAGTGATGAGGCTGCCTGCAAAACTTTAATCCTTCTATCTCGGCTTCCCAAGTACAGGGATTACAAGGGTGTGTCACCATGCCTGGATTGCAGTGCCATTTTTAATTTAGAATATTTTAAGGAAATTTTTAAATTATTCTTTTCCTGAATTATAGCTTGAATGAGTATAGAGAACTTAGTTTAATAGGGTCTACTTTTACTCCATATAACAGTCTAAAAGATTTAAATTAACAAAGGGTTCTATGACCAATAGTATACCCAGCCATACAAAGTTGTGATGTAGCAATACTGCTGTCTTTAATTCTATTAAAAGAAAGTTCAATTTAATAGAAAGGAAATTTTTCATTTTTAATACAGCTATTTTATATAAAATGAATCCATCCACAAAGTATTTCAGTAAATATTTAAAAGACTTACAATATCAGCATAAATGGAAGAGTAAATGTATATGTGTGTGGAAAGACTGTATACATATTTTATATGCACAATATGTATTTATTTTAAAAAGAGTTGAATAAACAGTGAGGCAAACTAGATTTATACATAGAGCAGGAGAGAGAATATAATGAGTATAATCCAATGAAGTCTCTAGATTTCATTTTATCATCTTCAAAAAAAGGCAATTATGTGTTTTTAAAGGAAGAGAAAAGAGAGAAAATATTTCCTTGCTGAACTGCTTTTAAGATTCCTTTACTCAAAGTTAAAGACTGCAGCTGCCATCAACTAGTTGGGTCATTAATTTATCTAAATCTGTCTAGACTTTACTACAGTGTTTCCCATTATATGTCTCTGAAGTCACCGTTATTTGGAAAGATCTGAAACCTTTGTCATTGAAACTACTTTCATGAGACTTCACAAAACATTTTGAAGAATTTTTAAAATATTGAGGCTAAGTTGACTATTTATTGGCTGTTATTAGTATTATGTTTGGTAATTCATAGGTTTAGCATAACCATACTCTCACACACACACATCAATTATAAAATATAATTTATCTTTTTTATATAAGCACTAAGACTATAAAGGTGATATAGTAACATAAGATTCTGGGTACTTAAGATGGCTCAAGAAATTTGACTTTTCGCTCTGTTTCAAAATACATCTGAGAAAGTGAAATTAATTCTAATTCAGAGATGTGCTATTTGGCAATGTCTTGCCCACCAACTCTTTTAGGAAAGAGCAAATACTTCATTTCCAATCATAATGTGCGCTGCTTGCACACACAATTTGAAAATCCTTGTCTGTCTTTTGGCTTGCTCTGCATTAATCTGCTGAATTTTTGTTGTTCCTATTTTTGTTGAGACATTTTATTCTCTAATTCTTTCTAACTTCTCTCTGCATGTTTTCTTTTCTAATTTTCTCATTTTCCCCATTTAATTGCTTCAGGATGTCACCTCTTTGGAGCTTCTATTTAATCAACATTTTATCTTTGTAGTTTTATATAGTCAATTGATTCTTACTGGAGCTTTTGGATGCCTTAGTAGGAAGAAACTGCATTTGATTGCTATAAATATTTCTCAAACATCTTCATCCTGCCTTCAGTATCTACCCAAGCTTTATTTCACATTCCTCCAAATTGCCTTTACTGCCTAGTCCATTCAATTTATAATATAATTTTAAATGAAGAAAATGTTCCTACGTACACACACACACACACACAAAAAAAATCAATGAATAAGGTACTTGGATATACTCTATTTTTTCATGGGTCTTAGGTTAACATTGAGACCACTTCAATTTCTATTAAGTATGTAACTTCTTGTTTTTACTATATATATAGTCCAAATAATTGCTGCTTTAAAGAACTAAAATAGATAGGACATGTGATAAATTTCACAGAGAACCTCATATTAAATAATTCTTTCACTAAATCCCAGGGAATTCTCAACAAAAATTTTGCTTAAAATATGTAATTTCATTTGGTACATCATAATTTTCATTTTAAATAAAATATAATCATTGAATATAATCATGAGTGATTTAATAAACTATTTAGGTTCAAAATTAGTCAAAATTTTTTTCTCTATCAAGAAGGAACAATTTAAACTGCTATCTAAATAGATAAGGGTAACCAAAGCATTGGGAAAAATTAGATTTTTCTTTTTTATGACAGCACTACAAAATATTTAATCAGAGTAGGTGAAATATAACAGCAAACTGCTTAAGTATAAACTAACTATAATTTGACCTCAGCCACATAGGACAAAAATCATACAGTCTGGAGGGGAAAAAAGTTATCACTATATTAAAATTGTCAAGCAACTTCTAAACTAGATCAATTGCCTTCATAATATTCTCAGAACAAAATGTTCTCTAAGAGCAGATCTGATATGAAGAGCCAAAAAAATTGAAAACATTCACTACCAATTTACTGCAGTCACCCATAAACTATCACAAGAACATTATGTATCAGGTTCAAGCCAGCAAGCTATTAAAGCAGACTGCCCTGGTGTCTTTTCATTTTACTTTAATGCTACCGAAACATTAATAAGTCTTCAGGGAATTGTAGTTATGTTGAAATGATCTTATCATGTAATCAATTTTCAAATATTCCAGGTCTTTTGAGGTGATCTCTATTTTTTGTTTGTTTGTTCTTGGTCAGTGTTACACCATTTTCACAAATGTCATCATCATTTTGCTTGTTTGTCTGGTCTAAATTATGCTTTCTTCTTGGAGATATATCAATCTAAATGGTGCTAATTGCCATAGTTAATGAGTGCCAAGATATCTAGCACCCTTGGTCCCACTGCTACTTTACATGTCTCTGCTTATGTGGAGATCAAAGAACAAAGGATGTAGAGAATCATCTTGAAAAAATAAGATGCCATATATGCATATAGCTATTTTGGCGTGTCTTTGTAAACTACATTTGCGGGCATAAATTCTGCTGAAATCACCTTCTTCTATAGTCCCTGGTTAATTTTTACTTGTTAAATGCTTTATAACTTAATCTTTTCCCCCTCATTTAAAGGGCAGTGATGATATTCTGGAACAACGTGATTAACCCAGTGATCTAATGCTTCTAAATCACTGGTCAATGTTTTCCTTTGGTACCATAAATTCCAGGCAACTGATGAATCTTTCAATCAACTTTACAAGTGGAAAATATTAATACATATAAATTTTACACAAAATAAGGAGTCTCACTAACTTTTATGAATACAGTTTAGCAATGATTCAATTTTAATTGAAAGTTTTAGAGGAAAAAGAAACCTTAAAGAGAAACAGGATTAAATGTGGAAAAAGTCATTAAGCAATATATTAATGAACTAAACATTTCTTGCCAGCACAGAACTAACCATAATTTATAACTTATAGTATTACATGAAAGTAAATATTTATGTATTTGTGTGATTACTTAGTACGTGCATATGTGTGTATGTATATAGATAACAGATAGAGATTTCCGTTTCAATTGGACTGTAAGATCCATAAGTCAAGCTCTATTTCACCACCTTGTGTCCCCAAAATCTAACACAAAGAGTGTAACATAACATTGACACACCATATATTTGTTGAAGAAATTGGTGATGATGCAAATGCAATAGTATACAATTTAAATTTTAAATTCCTTAATATGAAATAAATCATGGGAAGGCATTTGTGTTAACATATTCCCATACTTCTCCAAAGGTAGTTCAATTTATATCTCTCTGTGACAGCATATTATACTGTATTTCTGTTTCTTGACCTACTATAATTAAAATTACCACCTTTATCTATTAATCTGTACAACTTTCCTTAAATATATTTGTTAACAGTTCAGTCCAAAATAAGTTTATTTACTATCACATAGTAATGAAACAGTATGTTTCCTCATTTGTGCACAAGCTATATCTTATTTTTACTTCATGTAAAAATAATTACATAGCTCTCCTATGTAATTAGTCACATTCCAATCAAACTTACATTAAAATAATAAGCAATGATTTCTACCTGCAATAGTGTATAGGGCATCTGAGACCCATCACACAGCAGGAGGATGAACAGCTATTGCCAGACTTCCCACTCCTTCTTTGCTTCTTCTTCACAACAGAATTACAGATGTGATGTCATTAAAACAGCCAATAAGATTTATTTGAAATGTTTTTCCTTGGGTTCTTATAAAGTGACAGCAACTTTTTAAGTTTATAAGTGAGGCAATACAATAAAGAGCTTGTTTTGTTTTGTCTTGTTTTGTTTTGCCAGAATCCTTGACATGATGCTTAAGCCAATGTTTTAATGAGAAAAAAATTCAGACAAAAAACAAAAACAAAAAGACAAAAGCAAAAAAAATAGACACTTAGAATTATAGACTTTTAAATAAACAGATATTTTGAGTTTTAAAGCAACCCCTCTATGTAAAATACTATACTCTAACAACAGCAGCCTTTTGATTCACTGCTACATCTTCTAGCAGACAGAAGCCTGGAAAGCTATGATTCACAGAAAAATCTCAGTAAATGCTTACTGAACAGAATTAACTTGCATAATACTTTAATAACAAAAACATAATAGGCCAGGGCCTAAATGAGGCAAGCAGTTAAAGCTTTGCAACTGTTCTCTGTTCCTCTACTTTTGTGAGTTTTCTGATTAAAGCAAAAAAAAAAAAATAGGCCACAGATGAATAGGAATAGTAATCTAATTTACAGGAAGTCAACAGAGCTTCTCTAGAAACCTCTTTTTAGGACCAAAAAAGAATTTAAAAAATATACCTAGGAGCTGGGATGTAGTTTCACAGTAGAGTGCTTCTGTAGTACATGCATGTCCCTGCATTCAATCCCCAGCACTGCAAAAATACCTATCACACACACACACACACACACACACACACACACACACACACACCTGATATACTGATATTTTGTGAAAGCAATTTTATGCATCCTGGCCCTGCTTCAAAATAATTAGGAGAGTGGCATATTGTCTACTGGACATTTATTGATAATTATTTAAACTAATTACCAAAGTTAATTACCTTTATCAATAGATAAACAGTGATAGATGCAGATTTATTATTCTCTCCTGTGTAAATTTGAAATTTGCCATAAAATTTTAAAAAAACACATAAATGTATATTATTTATTTTATTGTTCTAAAAATAAAATAAATCTGGAATCTGATAGAATTTTTCTCATCCTCCCCCCCTCCCCGCCAGTTGCTACCAATACTTACTAAAAGAAGGGGCACATCTTCCTTCCATAATTTTATAATCATGGAATGCCACGAAAAAAGAAAGACAACAAATCTAACTCTTAATCTGCAAATTCTTTCACACCAGAAATAACATTAAAAAAAAGATAATTGGAAAAAAATTCTAAAAAGAAAAAGAAAAATACTTTAGTTGCCACTTGGAGAATCATTTACTGAGAAGTGGGACAATCGTAATATGGGAGTAGAAGTATATTAAGAAAATAAATGCTAGAAAGCATTCCACACTTCCTTACTAGGGAAAGAAAAATAAGCAATGCTTACCTTCTTGTTTACTCCTTATTGGGAGAAAAACAGAAAAAAGGCAGACAAAAAATGATAATTTACCAAAGTTAATTACCCTTACTAACAATTGACAGAAGAATGCAAAAAGAGGAAAGGATAAATAATATAGAGTCCTCTGAGGATAGAAAAGATTGGAGTAAAGAGTCACATAAACATGTAATCCTACTTTCTAGCTCTAGAGTAATACTGAAATATCAAAATCTAATTATTTTACCTGATTGTCCTCACTATTCAAAGAGAAATGAGAAAGTAAGGTGAGGAGAATAGGTAAATAGAAGAAACTAAGTGCTTGAGATGATTGGCTCTGTTAAAGCACACTTTCAGTGTTGAAACAAAAGCTCAGAGCTAAGTCCAATTGGACTCAGATGGGAAGAGACAAGTGGCAAGGAGCTTTTTACTCAAAGCCTTTCAGCACATAGATTAATGGCTACAAAATGAGTTTTACATTTCCAAAGGATGAAACACTATATAAAATAGTATAGAAAAAAATATTATATAATGTGAATAAATATATCTGAATAATACATTCCAGAAGAGAATCTAATAGAAGAAAAAGAGAATTTAAAAAGAAAATTTATAGAAAACTATATAGAAAGTGATCAAAGGTTATGAAAATGTAATTCATAGAAAAATACAAATGTCCAAGAAACATGAAGAAATTTGATTGTATATATACATATACCATTTTCCAGATTGACAAACTTTTAAACATTGGCTAATATTTAGGGTTGTTGAACACTTAAGTAAGCAGACATAATACATGGCTGGTGGAAAAGTGAATGTAGTATACATTTTTTTGGAGAGTAATTCTGAAATACCTCTCAATATTCTTAATGTAGAGTCAATTCCACTTGAAGAAATTTGTGTTATAGATACACTTGGTTTAACCTCTGTTTTCTCTTCAATTGTTTCTTACTTAAAAATGGTGATACGCTCTGAGAAGTACATTGTTTGGTGATTTTGTCATTGTATGAACACCACAGTGTGTATTTACACAAATTCACATGGTACAGGGTAGTTACCCTATGCTGCCTCTTGATATAATCAAGGTCCATGTTGAATACAAGATATATGTGGCTGCTGGCAATAAGATGATGGCTAATCAACAGAAAACTTTATATAAGTAAGAGTATATTCTAAAATAATGATATAGAACATAGAGATCAAATGAACCAGCAACATAATTCTTTATTAGAATAACTGGATGTGCTATGCTTTTATATAACTGGCAATGTAGAAGGTTTATTTATACCACCACCATAACAAACAGAGGAGAAATGTGTTATGCCATGCTATTAGGATAGCTACAACTTCACTAGGCCTCTAGGAATTTCTCAACTCTACATCATTAGTATATGTGGTCCGTTATTGACTGAAACCTCATTGAGCAGCTCATGACTATATTTTATGCCCTGCTTTATATCCTATCAGAAAAAAGTGGTTACTATCACATAGATTAGGGCAAGCAAGGAATTTGTTGTTTTGAATGCCAGTGAAATACAAAAAAAATTCCAGAAGTTATTCTAGATGTTAGTCTGTGGTCTTTCATTAAACTACTTTCATACTGGGCATTCATCTTTCCTCTCTTCATACAGAGGTTTATTTAGATTTTTAGAATATCCAAAGACACTTCCGTATCTCAGACTTCACCACAGTTATCCTTAGTCTTCCACCCATTTATTATCAGAAGTATTTTGATGGTTATTTTTCCACTATCAGTTGAATAATGATGCTGAATTTTATCTAGCAAAGACACACATTTTCTCCTAGCTCAGCCTTTAATCCACAACCTACAGATCTACAGTGCAACTATAGGAAAATAAAGGAAAAGACTTGAATTCAAGGACCTTTAAAACCATCATGGTGAATGATGGTGCCATTACAGAGACTGAAAGAATAGGAGAAACATCCCATTTAGAGTGAAAATAAAGACATCAACTTGAGATATGCTAAGCTTGAAATGCCTATGTGGCATTTAGGCATGTATATGTATATGTCTGGGGAGATACAGAAACAGATGGGCTGGAGCTACAGGTTTGAAAACCACCAAACTATAGATGATGGTTAAAAGTAAAATATGTGAATATAATTGCTCAAAAATAAGTATGTTGTGAGATCAAGAGAGGGTTTAAAATGAGAAGAACCAAGCAAGGATTTGGAGCAGTGCTCATCAAGACCTTCAGTTAACAAGCCATCCCAGCTGAAGACTGCCCCATGTGGCCACAGGAACTTGCATGGCAAGACTCCAGGGTCTGAGACTTTGCAAATCACCCCTGCGGAGGAGGGAGTGAGGGCTACTAAAGTGAATTAGCAGACAGTCCTTAGAGACATTCAAGTGAGAGGGACTTACAGTCTGCAGTTCACTGAGCCCTTGTAGAATCTCTAGTGATCACTACAGGACACCTAGCCATGATGCTTGGGGGAG
>PVLC010049980.1:0-10246 GCA_004027655.1 Graphiurus murinus | reverse complement strand
GGTACTGGGGATTGAACTCAGGGGCATTCTACCTCCGAGCTATACCCTCAGCCCTATTTTTTATTCTTTATTTTGAAACCGAGTCTCACTAAGTTGCGGAGTGCCTCACTAGGTAGCTGAGGCTGGCCGCGAACCCGGATTCTCCGGTCTCAGCCTCCCGAATGCTGGGATTACAAGCGTGCGCCACCACGCCCGGCTCCTACTTTTTAATTCTTTATTTTGAAACAGGGTCTCACTAAGTTGTGGAGGGCCTCACTAAGTGGCTGAGGCTGGCCGAGAACCCAGATCCTCCAGTGTCAGCCTCCCAAGTACTGGGATTACAAGCATGCACCACCACGCCTGGCCTCTCTTTCTTTTTGTGTGTGTGAGGTCCTGGGGATTGAACCCAAGAGAATTCTACCTCTGAGCTACACTTCCAGCCCAATTTATTTTTTATTTAGAAACAGAGTCTTGCTGGGCATGGTGGTTAAAAATAAAGAATAAAAAAATAGGGCTGGGGGGTATAGCTCAGAGATAGAATGCCCCTGGGTTCAATCCCCAGCACCACAAAAAAAAAAAAAAAAAAAAAAAAAAAAAAGAGAGAGAAAAAGAATGAAATAGGAGCCAACGTGGTGGTGCATGCTTGTAATTCCACTACTTGGGAGGCTGAGACAGGAGGTTCACAGCCAGCCTCAGCTGTTTAGTGAGGCCCTCTGCAACTTAGACCCTGTTTCAAAATAAAGAATTAAAAGTAGAGCTGGGAGTCAGGCATGGTAGCACATGCTTGTAATCTCAGTACTTGGGACACCGAGACAGGAAGATCGCAGGTTCGAGTACAGCCTCAGCAAGTAGTGAGACTCGTCAACCTAGCAAGACTCTGTTTCCAAATAAGAAATAAAATTGGGCTGGGTTCGTAGCTTGAAGGTAGAATGCCTTTGGGTTCAGTCCCCAGTACCAAACCAAAAATAAAATAAAATAGGGCTGGGGGTGTAGCTCGGAGGTAAAATGCCCCTGGGTTCAGTCCCCAGTACCAAACCAAAAAAAAAATAGGGCTGGGGATATAGCTCGGAGGTAGAATGCGCCTGGGTTCAATCCCCAGTACCACAAAACAAAAAACAAACAAAAAAAAAAATAAAAGAAAGAAAGTCTCACTAAGTTGCTAAGAACCTCACTAAGTTCCTAAGGCTGGCTGGAAACCCAGATCCTCTTGTCTCAGCCTCCCAAGTACTGGGATTACAAGCATGTGCTACCAGGCCCAGCTTTGGCCAGAATTATACATAAAGCATAGGGCCCACATTTCTTTGTCTTGCAGTTCTTTGCTTGACTGAGGGCTGATCTTCTTAAAAGCATATACCCTCATCTCCTAACTAGAATGATAGAGTCAACCTGAAGGAAATCATAAGATCGAACATTCTCTTTAATTCTCTTTCATAAACAGGGTACTATTGGGCCCCTTGACATGTCTCTGCCTTCCACACCAGATGTCAAAATCAAAGAAGAAGAGCCAGTGGAGGTCGACTCATCTCCACCTGACAGTCCTCCCTCTAGCCCTTGCTCTCCACCACTGAAGGAAAAGGTAAACTTTCTCTCAGGATTCATTCCCAAATCTTAATTAATGGAGTAAGCTTTGGTTTTTAAATAGTGGAAGATATAAGTGAATTGACTATATTTAAAGGATTATGGTAGGCATGGTGGTGCACACCTGTAATCCCAGTACTTGGGAGGCCGAGGCCAGCTTTAGTAATTTAGTGAAGTCCCTCAGCAACCCAGCAAGATTCTGACCTACCTTTCTTCCTTCCTTCCTTCCTTCCTTCCTTCCTTCCTTCCTTCCTTCCTTCCTTCCTTCCTTCCTCCTCCTTCTCTCTCTCTCTTTCTCCCTCTCTCTCTCTTTCTCCCTCTCTCTCTCTCTCTTTTTTCTTTCTATTTTGTGTGTGTGTGTAGTACTGAGAATGGAACCCAGGGACCTACTACCTCCAAGCTATACCCCATCCCAATTTTATTTCTTATTTGGAAACAGGGTCTTGCTACATTGATGAGAGTCTCACTATCTGCTGAGGCTGTCCTCAAACCTGTGATCCTCTTCTCTCAGTCTCCCAAGTACTGGGATTAGAGGCGTGCGCCACCATGCCCAGCAAGTTTCTGTTTCTAAATAAAAAATAAAATAGGCTGGGCATGGTGGTGCACGCTTGTAATCCAGTACTTGGGAGGCTGAGGCTGGAGGATCCGAGTTCACAGCCAGCCTCAGCTACTTAGTAAGGCTCTCCACAACTTAGTGAGACCCTGTTTCAAAATAAAGAATAAAAACTAGAACAGGGTGCCATGGCACACGCTTGTAATCCCAGCATTTGGGAGGCTGAGACCAGAGGATCCGGGTTCTCGGTCAGCCTCAGCTACCTAGCAAGGCACTTTGCAACTTAGTGAGACCCTGTTTCAAAATAAAGAAGAAAAAAAATAGAGCCGGAGCCGGGCGTGGTGGCGCACGCTTGTAATCCCAGCATTCGGGAGGCTGAGACCAGAGGATCCGGGTTTGAGGCCAGTCTCAGCTACCCATTGAGGCACTCCGCAACTTAGTAAGACCTGGTTTCAAAATAAAGAATAAAAAATAGGGCTGGGGATATAGCTCAGAGGTAGAACACCCCTGAGTTCAATCCCCAGTACTGCAAAAAAAAAAAATAGAGCCGGGCATGGTGGCACATGCTTGTAATCCCAGCATTTGGGAGGCTGAGATCGGAGGATCCGGGTTCACGGCCAGCCTCAACTGCTTAGTGAGGCACTCCACAACTTAGTGAGAGTGAGACCCTGTTTCTTTTTTTTTTTTTTCTTTTCTGCGGTACTGGGGATTGAACTCAGTGGCATTCTACCTTTGAGCTATACCCCCAGCCCTATTTTTTATTCTTTATTTTGAAACAGGGTCTCACTAAGTTGCAGAGTGCCTCACTAGTTTGTTGAGGCTAGTCTCGAACTCGGATCCTCCGGTCTCAGCCTCCCAAATGCTGGGATTACAAACGTACGCCACCACGCCCGGCTCTAGTGAAACCCTGTTTCAAAATAAAAGAATTTAAACAAAAAAACAGGGCTGGGGGTATAGCTTGGAGATAGAATGCACCTGAGTTCAATCCCCAGTGCTGCAAAACAAACAAACAAACAAACAAAAAAACTAGGACTGGGGGTGTAGCCCGGAGATAGACTGCCCCTGGGTTCAATCCCCAGTATTGCAAAACTAAAATAAGTAAAATAAAATATAAATACATAAAATAGGATTGGGGGTGTAGCTTAGAGGTAGAATGCCTCTGAGTTCAACCACCAGTACCAAAACAAAAACAAGAAAAGAATGAACTAGTCTGAGGATGTAGCTCAGTAGTAGATCCCTTGCCTAGTATGTGCAAGGTCCTCAGTTTTATCCCTAACACTGCAAAAGAAAAAAAAAGAATGAACTAATGATTATACAGTAATATAAATCTCACAAATATATTGAACAATGACAACAAACAAAGACACAAATAAATACTATATAATTCTATTTACATGAGATTCAAGAAGAGGCAAAACTATGTGATGAGCTGTGCACACATCTATAATCCAAATACTTGGGAGAATGAGACAGGAAGATCACAGGTTTGAGGCCAGCCTCAGCAACATAGGGAGACCCTGTTTCAAAGCAAAAAAAAAAAAAAAAAGGGCTATAGGTGTAACTCAGAGGTAGAATGCCTCTGGGTTCAATCCCCAGTGCCACAAAAAAAAAAAATTTAATTTTTTGGGTGACAGAACCTACAATAGTATATACTAAGCCAGATGTAGGGGTACACACCTGTAATCTTAGCTACTTGGAATGCTGAGGCAGGAGGATCACTTGAGCCCAGGAGTTTGAGACCAGCCTGGGAAACATAGCAAGACCCTGCTTCATGGAAACAAAAATAGAAAGCCAGGCGTTGTGGCGCACACTTGTAATCCCAGCATTCAGGAGGCTGAGACCAGAGGATCTGGGTTTGAGGCCAGCCTCAGCTACCTAGTGAGGCTCTTCGCAACTTAGTGAGACCCTGTTTCAAAATAAAGAATAAAAATAGGGCTAGGGGTATAGCTCAGAGGTAGAATGCCCCGAGTTCAATCCCCAGTACCGCAAAAAAAAAAAAAAAAATAGGATAGTTTGTACTGCTCAGAAAAGAAGTGCTTTGATTGGGAAAGACCACATGGGAACCCCCTAAGGCGCTAGATATGGTCACTATCCTGATTTACATAGAAAGTCATTTCATTGTAATGATTTTAGATTAATGCATTTTATGCTTTATGTCATACTCCAGTAAATAACCAAAAAAGAAAAATTCACATAAATTATAAATTAGACATTAAACGGTTTAGAAAAATGCTTCCAGCCAGGCATGGTGGCGCACACTTGTAATCCTAGCATTTGGGAGGCTGAGACAGGAGGATCTGGGTTTGTGGCCAGCCTCAGCTACTTAGTGAGGCACTCTGCAACTTAGTGAGACCCTGTTTCAAAATAAAGACTAAAAAAAAAAAAAAAAAAAAAAAAAAAATAGGGGTGGGGGTATAGCTCGGAGGTAGAATGTCTCTGAGTTCAATCCCCAGTACCACAAAAAAAAAGAAAAGGAAAAAATGCTTCCCAAAGGGAAGTAACTCAAAAGGAATATCCACTAAAGTAGCTACCAGGACTACATTCATGCTTTCCCCTGAAAAATAAATAAATAAGATACTAGAGCCGGGCGTGGTGGCACACCCTTGTAATCCCAACATTTGGGAGGCTGAGACCGGAGGATCCGAGTTCGAGGCCAGCCTCAGCTACCTAGTAGGCATTCCGCAACTTAGACCTTGTTTCAAAATAAAGAATAAAAAATAGGGCTGGGGGTATAGCTCGGAGGTAGAATGCCCCTGAGTTCAATCCCCAGTACCGCAAAAAAAAAAAAAAAAAAATACTAGGATTCTTTTTTGTTTTGTTTTGTTATTTTTTGTGTATGGCACTGGGGATTGAACCTAGGGGCATTCTAACTCCAAGGTATAGCCCCAGCCCTATTTATTATTTTTTTAAATAAAAAAATAATAGGTTAATGAGTCACTATTTGCTGAAGCTCTCCTCAAACCTGGAATCCTCCTGTCTCAGCCTTCCAAGTACTGGGATTACAAACATGTGCCACCACACCCAGCTGCTACTAATACTCTATCATTATTAGTTTTTTTTTGTTTTTCATGGTACACTGGGGATGGAAGCCAGGGGCATTTTTACCTCTGAGCTACACCCTCAGCCCTATTTTCTTCTTCTTCTTTTTTTTTTTTTTTTTTTTTTCAGTACTGGGGATTGAACTCAGGGGCATTCTACCTCCGAGCTAGACCCCCAGACCTATTTTTTATTCTTTATTTTGAAACAGGGTCTCACTAAGTTTCGGAGTGCCTCACTAGGTAGCTGAGGCTGGCCGCGAACTTGGATCCTCCAGTCTTAGCCTCCCAAATGCTGGGATTACAAGTGTGCACCACCACGCCTGGCTTGTTTTAATTTTTATTTTTGTGTGTGGTATTGGGGATTGAACCCAGGGGCATTCTACCTCCAAGCTAAACTCCACCCTATTTTTTTTTTTTTTTTTGAAACCGGGTCTGACCAAGTTGATGAGAGTCTCACTACTTGCTGAGGCTGTCCTTGAACCTGCAGTCTTTCTGTCTCAGCCTCCCAAGTACCCAGATTACAAACATGCACCACCACACCTGGCTCTGTTCATTTATTTATGTATGTGTGTTTGTATGTATGTATGTATTTATTTATTTTTTGCGGTACTGGGGATTGAACTCAGGGGCATTCTACCTCCGAGCTATACCCCCAGCCCTATTTTTTATTCTTTATCTTGAAACAGGGTCTCAACTAAGTTGCGGAGTGCCTCACTAGGTAGCTGAGGCTGGCCTCGAACCCGGATCCTCCGGTCTCAGCCTCCCAAATGCTGAGATTACAAACATGCATGGAAACAGGGTCTCACCAGGTTGCTGAGAGCCTCACTAAGTTGCCCAGACTGGCTTGAACCTGCAATCCTGTCTCAGCCTCCCCAAGTACCTATTCTTTTATATTGTTTTTTTTATTTTTGTGGTACTAGAGATTGAACCCAGGGGCATTCTACCTCCAAGCTATTCCCCCAGCCCTGTTTTATTTCTATTTTGATGAGAATCTCACTGCTTGTTGAGGCTGTCCTCAAACCTGCAATCCTCCTATCTCAGCCTCCCAAATACTTATTTTGAAAGAGGGTCTTGCTGTATTAGCACACACTGTCCTGGAACCTATGCTCCTCCTGTCTCAGCTTCTCAAGTAAGTACTGGGATTATAGGTGTGCACCACTGTGCCCAGCCCATTGCCCCCCCCCCCTTGGTACTGGGGATTAAACCCAGGGGCATTCTACCTAAGTTGCTGAGGGTCTCACTAAATTGCTGAGACTAGCTTTGAATTTGCAATCCTCCTGTCTTAATCTCCCAAATACTGGGATTAGAGGCATGCAGCACCACACCTGGTCCATTGGCCTTTTATTTTAAGGGTTTTATAGGAGATACTGGGTTGCCTTATCACTGATATGCCTGCTTTTCCCCTTTGGAAATCAGAGGACCCTTGATTGAGAGTATATGGATTGTCAAAAATTATAATAATCCTTTGAATTTATATGATATAATTGGGCATCTCCAAAGATTTCAAATGATTTTCCAATTGTCATCTCATTTATTTAGTCATCATCCCTGAAAGAGAGATTAGCTAAAAGGTCTTAATTCAGCATTCCTACCAAATGGGTTAGTGAAATACAGGTCTATGATCATGATGGAATCAGTTCATGATTTACATAAGTGTCTGTAATGCTCATTCCAATAAATTTGTACTAGATTTTATTAGCTATGTATTTCTCTGTCAGTAGCCCTTAAAGCATTTTGTTATTTGTTGATCTCTTCTCCCCAGGAGGTTGCCCCAAAGCCTGTTGTGATCTCTACCCCCACACCCACCATTGTACGTCCTGGCTCCCTGCCTCTCCACTTAGGCTATGATCCACTTCATCCAACCCTTCCCTCCCCAACCTCCGTCATCACCCAGGCTCCACCATCCAACAGGCAAATGGGGTAAGTAGAGAGCAGGAAGAAATAATGAAGCTTGGATCTATTTCTGCCTTGGAAAATAATTTGATAAAACAAGAACTATGATTGAATATAAAAGGAAAAACAGTCACTAAGATTGTTTCTCAAAATAAATTTTTAGAATTGGGATTGAAGCTCATTTGTAGAGTGCTTGCCTAGCGTATATGAGACCCTTCAAACTAAATTTGGAGGGATGTTCTACCCTGAGTGAATTTTTAAATTAACCACTTATAGAGCAGTAGAGACTAAACGAAGACATAAGGGACACTGGGTGTGGGGGCGCAGGCTTGTAATCCCAGTACTTGGGAGGCTGAAACAGGAGGATTACAGGTTCACGGCCAGCCTCAGCAATTTAGTGAGGCTCTGCAACTTAGTAAGACCTTGTTTCAAAATAAAAATAAAAAAATAGGACAAGGGGTGTAGCTCGAAAGTGGAATGCCTCTGAGTTCAATCTCCAGTGCCACAAAAAAAAAGAAGATGTAAAGGGGCTTCTGAGATTCTGATTATATGTTTTTGATCTGGGTACTGACTACCATAGACCTTTTTTTGGGTTTTTTTTTTGTTTTTCTTGTGGTACTAGGGATTGAACCCAGGGGCATTCTAACTACAAGCTACACCCCCTGCCCTTTTTTTTTTTTTTTTTTTTTTTTTTTTTTTTTTTTTTTTTGTGATTCTGGGGATTGAACTCAGGGGCGTTCTACCTCCGATCTACACCCCCAGCCCTATTTTTTTTTTTATTCTTTTATTTTGAAACCGAGTCTCCCGAAGTTGCAGAGTGCCTCACTAGGTAGCTGAGGCTGGCCTCGAACCCGGATCCTCCGGTCTCAGCCTCCCGAATGCTGGGATTACAAGTGTGCGCCACCACGCCCGGCTCCCAGCCCTATTTTTTATTCTTTATTTTGAAACAAGGTCTCACTAAGTTGTGGAGGGTCTCACTAAGTAGCTGAGGCTGGCCTCGAACCCGGATCCTCTGGTCTCAGCCTCCCAAATGCTGGGATTACAAGTGTGCGCCACCACGCCCGGCTCCCAGCCCTATTTTTTTTATTCTTTATTTTGAAACAGTCTCACTAAGTTGCAGAGGGCCTCACTAAGTAACTGAGGCTGGCCGCAAACCTGCAATCCTCCTGTCTCAGCCTTCCAAGTACTGGGATTACAAGTATGTGCCACCACATTCAGCTGCTGCTAGGATTCTGTCATTATTATTATTATTTTTCCATGGTACACTGGGGATGGAACCTAGGGGCATTCGACCTCTGAGCTACACCCCCGGCCCTTTTTTTTTTTTTTTTTGTGGTACGGGATATTAAACCCAGAGGCATTCTACCTAAGAGCTATACCCCCAGCCCAATTTTATTTCTTATTTGGAAACAGAGTCTTGCTAGGTTGACAATAGTCTCACTACTTGTAAGGCTGTCCTTGAACCTGGGATCCTCCTGTCTCGACCTCCTAAGTACTGGGATTACAAGCATGTGCCACCAAGCCCAGCAGTATTTTATTCTTTTATTTTTTAATTTTTATTTATTTTTGTGTGTGGTACTGGAGATTGAGCTCAGGGGCATTCTACCCCCAAGTTATACCACACTCTGTTTTATTTTTATTTTGAAATAGTGTCTGACTAGGTTGATGACAGTCTCACTACTTGCTGAGGTAGTTCTCAATCCTGCAATCCTTCTGTCTCAGCCTCCCAAGTACTGGGATTACAAGCGTGCACCGCCACGCCTGGCTTCAATTTTTTTTTTTTTTTTTTTCAGTACTGGGGATTGAACTCAGGGGCATTCTACCTCCGAGAGCTATACTCCTAGCCCTATTTTTTATTCTTTATTTTGAAACAGGGTCTCACTAAGTTGCAGAATGCCTCACTAGGTAGCTGAGGCTGGCCTCGAACCCGGATCCTCCAGACTCAGCTTCCCAAATGCTGGGATTACAAGCGTGCGCCACCACGCCCAACTAAGGATTCAGCTTCTTGAAGTTTATTATTCTCTGAACCCACTAGGAAAAATAAAAAGGGACATCTTATTTTTTGGTCAGGAGAGCAAAACATGAAAAGGAACAAATGAAACTTATTCAGATTTGACAATTTTATGGTATATCTTTGCAAATTGACAATTTTGATCCAGCTCCCCCTTGCCTAAGGCAAGACAGAACTTATATATACCTGTGGTAGGGATGTTGATTTAATTGTTATAAAGCTGGGTGTGGTGGCGCACACTTGTAATCCCAGTACTTGAGAGGCTAAGACAGGAGGATTGCAGGTTCAAGGACATCCTCAGCAAGTAGTGAGACTTTCATCAACCTAGTGATGAAAAAATAAATAAATAAAGTAGGGCTGGGGGTGTAGCTCAGAGATAGAATTCCCCTGGGCTCAATACCCAGTACCACAAAAAAAATAACAAATTAATTGTTCTGAACCCTTAATAGGATCGGCTTCCTACTGGTTGAGTTTGCTTAATTTGCAAGGCATAAAGATTTCACTGGGCTGAGGATGTTCAGTGGTGGAGTGTGCACCAAGCCCTGGGTTCCATTCCTAGCACCACAAAAAAAAAAAAAAACAGATTTTGCCATTTCTCTCCATCTGTAAGATAAATGGCATTCCCTGCTTTTCTCATCGTGTGTGTGTGGTGGGGGGGGGGGACTGAAGATTGAATTCAGGGTTATTCTACCTCTAAGCTACAGCCCCAGCCCTATTTTTATGTTTTATATTGAAACAGTCTCACTAAATTGTGGAGGACCTCACAAGGTTGCTGAGCCTGGCCTTGAACCTGTGATCCTCCTGTCTCAGCCTCCCAAGTACTGGGATTACAAGCATGTACCACCACACCAGCTTACTTTTTTCATCTTTAAGAAGGTATCAAGAAAGCCGGGCGTGGTGGCGCACGCTTGTAATCCCAGCATTTGGGAGGCTGAGATGGGAGGATCCGGGTTCGCAGCCAGCTTCAGCTACCTAGTAAGGCCCTCCGCAACTTAGTGAGACTCTGTTTCAAAATAAAGAATAAAAAATAGGGCTGGGGGAGCCGGGCGTGGTGGCGCACGCTTGTAATCCCAGCATTCGGGAGGCTGAGACCGGAGGATCCAGGTTCGCGGCCAGCTTCAGCTACCTAGTGAGGCACTCTGCAACTTAGTGAGACTCGGTTTCAAAATAAAGAATAAAAAATAGGGCTGGGGG
>PVLC010049979.1:0-10278 GCA_004027655.1 Graphiurus murinus | reverse complement strand
CTATTTTATTTTTATTTGAAAATAGTCTCACTAGATTGATGAGAGTCTCACTACTTGCTGAGACTGTCCTTGAACCTGCTATCTTCCTGTCTCAACCTCCCAAATACTGGGATTATAGGCATGTGCCACTATGCTCGGCTTTAAGAATGTTTTTTTAAAAAACATGATGATGGTAGGTCATCTCTTCTTTGCAGTTGATAGCCATCTGGCCCACAGAATTCTCTGACCAGTTGGCTGAACTTGAAAGTGAAGAAGCCTAATTACTTCCCTTAGTAGTATTCCCAGAATGGCCAGTTTGTGCTTGGGCTGTCTATATAATGCAGGAGGATAATCACTAGTAATGCTTCTTAGGAAAAGTTTGTGAGCCAAGAGAAAAGTTAGTGCTGGGCATGGTGGTGTGCACCTGTACTCCTAGCCACTCAAGAGGCTGAGGCCAGAGGATTGCTGGAACCCAAGAGTTCCAGGCCAGCCTGGGCAACAGCAAAGCCCTGTCTCAGGACAGCACAGGACAGGAAAGTTAAGTTAGAGAATTCCCTTTGGAGATAGATTAAGTTCAGGCTTACAAAATTAGAAGAAACCGGGCATGGTGGTGCACGTCTATAATCCCAGTACTTAGGAGGCCAAGACAGGAGGATCAAGGGTTTGAGGACAACCTCAGCAACATAGCAAGGCTTTCAGCAACCTATCAAGACCCTGTCTCAAATAAAAAACTAAAAAGGGGCTGGGGCAAGCCAGGCGTGGTGGCACACTCTTGTAATCTCAGTGCTTGGGAGGCTGAGTCAGGAGGATCTGGGTTCACAACCAGCCTCTGCTACTTAGTGAGGCCCTCTGCAACTTAGTGAGACCGTGTTTCAAAATAAAGAATAAAAAATAGGACTGGGGGTATAGCTCAGAGGTAGAATGCCCCTGGGTTCAATCCCTAGTACTGCAAAAAAGGGGGTCTGGGGTATAGCTCAGAGGTAGAGTCCCCAGTACCCACCCTTCCATACACACACACACATACACACACACACACACACACACACACAGAAGGGAAAAGAAAAGAAAAAAAGAGAGCTGGGTGTGGTGGCACACGCTTGTAATCCCAGCATTCGGGAGGCTGAAACCGGAGGATCCGGGTTCATGGCCAGCCTCAGCTACCTAGTGAGGCACTCCGCAACTTAGTGAGACTCGGTTTCAAAATAAAGAATAAAAAATAGGGCTGGGGGTATAGGACTCGGAGGTAGAACGCCCCTGAGTTCAACCCCCAGTACCGCCAAAAAAAAAAAGAAAAAGAAAAGAAAATTTATTACCCTTGCCAAAAGTTCCCGTAGCTACTTAGAGTCTATCTAACAAGTTTCAGAGATGTGCTAGAGGAGCTGTTATAGGAAGCTCACAGTAAAGAGAGATGGACCAATTCAGCAGCACGAACAGGTCAGTCTGGAAAGCTCAGCTAGAGAGCTGGTTCACTGCCCACCAGAAACATGGCTTAGGAGCGTCATCTGAGCCCACGGGGTCCGCTTCAAGGTAAGTGAGACTGCCACTGAACGCCTGCTCTTTGGCACAGGTCAAGGCCCAGGAGAAGGCACTTGTTGTGAAGATAGCAAGGGTGCCACGAATGAGTGGAAGGAGGGGGAACCTGACTGTCCCTCTGGGTAATAAAATACAAATAATAGTTGGGCCTCACTGGCCCTGTGCCTTCCGCAGGTGATCCGGCCCTCAGCATGAGCCACTGGATGTTCCACCAGCAGGCCCTGCAGGAGTACATTCTCATGTGCTGCCAGTGCCCTGCTGGGGGGCTTCTGGACAAGCCTGGCAAGTGAGTGCCTTCCCTCTGGGAGGGAGGACAAGGGGAGAGGGGAGCGTACACCTCAGGCCTATGCAGAGCCAGTCTTCACAAGCCACAATGCCCCTGCCATCCGACTGCTCAGGGCTAGTGTGCCCGGGAGCATCCCTGTCCAGTCCCATTGATCCCACACCTCCCACTGCCCACCTTTAGCACACATCTGCCTCCCTCCTCCCCAAGAGAGGTGAACGGATTGCTGGATTGGTAGCTTTCTGTCTCTTTTTGTTGTTGTTGTTAAACCAACTGATTTAAATAGAGCAGGATGTAAGCTGGGAATATAGCTCAGTGGCAGACCACTTGCCTAGCACGCACAAAGCCCAGACATCAGTCCCCAGCACCATAAAAAAAAAAGGAAAGCAACAATTAAAAAACCCCTGAGTGTTGTAAACAGAGATTGTAATCATGAAAACTATTACAGAGTAGGTTAAATGACTAAACCCAAATATGGGATGCTCCACGTGCTGCAATAAAGGCAAAAGGGAAGTCAATACATGCTATTCCCTGTTTTGCTCCAGAAACACACACACACACACACACACACACACACACACACACACACACACACACCCTGTTGCTAATTGATATCCTGGGGGAAGGCCTGGCCCAGCAATTTATCAGGAGAAGACATTCCTAGACAATTTTCTAGAGAAATATATTAACTTAGCACTAGCAGCACCCATGGAGAGCCCTTTCCAAACTCAGCTGGAAAGACCAACCCCAAAATTACAGTTCACATAGCTGGGGGTCTATAGCTCAGTGGTATAGTGCTTACCTGGCATGCATGTGGCCCTGGGTTCAATCCCCAGCACCACCACCAAAAAAAATATTACATTCCCATTATTGGTTAGGGTTAGAACGTGAGGCTTTTAAATCCACTGCCATGCTTCCTTTAGCCCTCCAGCCATGTGACTGCGTCCAGGGCATGGGGGGAGCAGAGGAATGCCTCTCAGTGCTGCCTGTCCCTGCAGGTCGCGTGACTTCTACCACACCTGCTACTGCCTGAGCGGCTTATCCATCGCCCAGCACTTCGGCAGTGGATCCATGTTGCACGATGTGGTCCTGGGTGTGCCTGAAAATGCTCTGGTAAGGCGGGATGGCATGCTCCACGCCCCTTTCCCACCACAGGGTCCCCAGGACAGGGGGCTTAGGAGAGCAGAGTCCCTGGTGTCCCGAAGAACCAGGAGTGCTGCTTGTGTGGCCAGGCCGGGAGGCTGGCAGTCCCCACCCTCATGTTTTGCAGCCCACCAGTGAAGATGAGACCTCAGAGAACACGCACTTCTAGGCAAGCTCAGCGTTCTGGGGGACAGTCTAATCTGTCTAATCTAATTTGTGCCTTTATTGCAGAGTCGAGGGCCCAGACTGCCCCTTACCATCGGCCCCTCTCCGAGGAGGGCACAGTAACTGGTTACTTGCACACACACTGTGAATTCCATGCAGCCCGAAACAGCATCTGCAGGGCACGACCCTCACTGCGTGGCTAGCCCGGTTTCTCCTGGGACTGTCAGCTTAGATGCCATCTCTTCAGAGAATGACAGTGCCTCCAGTTTGCTTCTGCAGCACTTCCTCCATTCCCTTCTTAGCGCTCATCACAATTTTCTGTGTGTTTGTTTCACACATGTTTGTCTGCTTCCCTCAAGAAAACATCAGCCCCAGGCTGGGGTATAGCTCAGCAGGAGAGCGCGTGCCTCACATATTTAAGCAAGGCCCTGGGTCCTGTTCCCAGCACTGCAAAAAGAAAAAGAAATAAAAAAACCACCAACTTTCGTTTTATTAAAAATTGCAAAAGTAGGCGCTGGGGGCATAGCTCAGTGGTAGAGCATGTGCTTAGCATGTGCAAGGCCCTGGGTTTATCCCCAACACTGAAAGAAAAAAACAGCGAGTCAGTCCCACGAGGACAGGATGTTCCCCACTGCAGCCAGCTTTATGACAGCCTGGCAGGAGACGCAGCCTAGACACGAGCCCGCTGAGATTGTCCATGGCGCTCAGATAACAGGGCCTGTGCAGACTGTCACGAACATCTGCCCTACAAAGTCCTACTTCCACAAATGTAAACACTGAAAGTTTCTCATCTGAGTCTTTTTAATCTTCCCTGTTTGTTTGTACTGGGAAATTTTGTGTGTACATGTGCTGGGGTTTGAACCTGGGGGCATTCTACCTCTGAGCTATACCCCCAGACCTATTTTATTTTTTGTTTTGAAACGGTCTTGCTAGGTTGCTGATAGCCTCACTAAGTTGCTGAGGCTGTCCTTGAACCTGCAATCCTCCTGTCTTAGCTTCCCAAGTACTGGGATCACAGGCATGCACCACCATATCCAACATACCCCGCTAAAATTCTTTTGTGTGTGTGTGTGTGTGTGTGTGTGTGTGTGTGTGTTACTAAGGATTGAACTCAGGGGCATTCTACCTCTGAGCTACACCCCTACTCCTATTTTTTATTCTTTATTTTGAAACAGGGTCTCACTAAGTTGTGGAGTGCCTCACTAAGTAGCTGAGGCTGGCCACAAACCCAGATCCTCCAGTCTCAGCCTCCCAAGTAGTGGAATTACAAGCGTGCCCCACCACACCCGGCTCTAAAATTCTTTTTCTTTTTCTTTTTTTTATTTTATTTTGTTTTATTTTTTGCGGTACTGGGGTTTGAACTCAGGGGCATTCTACCTCCGAGCTACACCCCCAGCCCTAGTTTTTATTCTTTATTTTGAAACCGAGTCTCACTAAGTTGCAGAGTGCCTCACTAGGTAGCTGAGGCTGGCCTCGAACCTGGATCCTCCGGTCTCAGCCTCCCAAATGCTGGGATTACAAGCGTGCGCCACCACGCCCGGCTTCTAAAATTCTTTTTATTATTTTACTTTTTAATTTTTTTGTTGCTGGGGGTTGAACCCAGGGGCATTCTACCTCTGAGGCACACACATACTTAACTTTTTATTTTTTATTTATTTATATTTATTTATTTTTGCAGTACTGTGGTATTGAGGATTGAACCCAGAGGCATTCTACCTCCAAGCTACACCCCCAGCCCTATTATTTTATTCTTTTTATTTTGGTACTGGGGATTGAACTCAGGCATGTTCTACCTTCGAGCTAATACCCCCAGCCCTATTTTTTTTTAATTCTTTATTTTGAAACTGGGTCTCACTAAGTTATGGAGGGCCTCACTAGGTAGCTGAGGTTGGCCGATAACCTGGATCCTCCAGTCTCGGCCTCCCAAGTACTGGGATTACAAGCGTGCGCCACCACGCCCGGTTTATTCTTTATTTTGAAACAGAATCTCTCTAAGTTGTGGAGGGCCTAAGTAACTGAGGCAGGCCGCAAACCTGCCATCCTCCTGTCTCAGCCTCCCAAGTACTGGGAGTACAAATGTGCGCCACCATGCCCGGCTCCTGCAGCAGTTTTCCACTGACCTTTATATTTTGAGGTTTATCAACATTCATATGTATTGCTCTTATTTGTTTTAACTAGTCTGATGTTCCCTTGTATAAATGAGTTCCAGTCTCTTTCTTTGTTCTCCTGTAGTTAACATTTAAACATTTCCATTTTGTGCTGTGACAGCAGTGGTGTGTCAGGGAGGGGAGCCGTGGGGTAGGAGGAGATACTTGGGGCCACCTTCACTAGACAGCTCTTAACTGCTCCCCAGCAGGGCTGTGCTGTTTCACACTCACAATAGTGCTCCTCTGAGTAAGACTTTTTGCCAGTTTGGGTGTTGAAATGGATCTCAGATTTATTTTGCATTTTCCTGATTGCTAGTGAAGTTGAGCATCTTTTCAACTGTTCATTGTGCTGTGTCTTCTGTGAATCTCCTACCAGAATTCCTCATATCCTTTGCTCATTTTCTTCCTTATATTTTCAGTCGTTTTCCTTTATCTTACATATTTGTAGGAGTTCTCTGTGTATTCTTGATACTAATCCTTTGTCAGATACATGTACGTGGTGAATATCTCCCAGTTTGTGGCATGTCTTTTTATTTTGTTTTTAGTTTTTTTGTTGTTGTTGTTTTTTTATGAATAGAAGATTTTAAAGTGGTCAAATCTGTTTGTCTTTTCTGTGGTTTGGGGTTTTTTTAGAGGGTGGGGATTTATTTTAGAAATCTTTTCCCTAGCATTTTTGAGGGAAGCAAACACATGTTAAATATACCACAAATGGTGATGAGTGCTATAAAGGGAATGAACAGGGCACTGTGGTAAGTCATAGATATATTTTTAAACATTTAAGGTTTTGCTTTTTCCATCTAGAGTTTTGGTTCTCTTGGATTTGATTTCTGTCTATGGCGAGGGTTGGCTAGAATTCTGTATTTTTTCTGACCAGGACCAATTATTGACGTTTACAAGCTTTCCTGCTGATGTGCATCCCATGTGTGCCATATACTCAACTTTCTTTGTGTGGGGTGACTCTGTTTCTGGACTGTTTATTCTGTGACTTTGGTTTGTCTTCCTGTCTGCAGTGTCTTAAGCAACTCTAAACATAGACAAAGCCCTCCACTTTGTTCTTTTTTTTCACAATTGCTTTAGGGCAGGGAGTGGACACACACACACACACACACACACACACACACACACACACACACACCCCACCCCCCATGGTGCTTATAATCCCAGTACTTGAATTGCAGGTTCAGCAACTTAGCAAGACCCTATTTCAAAACAAAAAAAATTTTTTTTTAAAGGGGGGTGTAGAGCCAGGTGTGGTGGCGCACGCTTGTAATCCCAGCATTTGGGAGACTGAGACTGGAGGATCCGGGTTCGTGGCCAGCCTCAGCTGCTTAGTGAGACCCTGTTTCCAAATAAAGAATAAAAAAAAATTGGGCTGGGGCTGTAGCTTGGAGGTAGAATGGCCCCAGGTTCCATCCCCGGTAGGGGGGGGGGAGGTGTGTATAGCTTGGAGGTAGAATGCCCCTGGGTTCAATCTCCAGTACTACAAAAAAAAAATTGCTTTAGACAGTATTCTTTACCTTTTGCTTTTTCCTGTGAATCATAGGATTATTTTATCAAGTTCTTTTGAAAAGATCTGACAGGATATTTAGTGGAATTGCACTTAATTTTAGATTAATAGGAGAGAACTGAATTATTTTTATGAATGTCATTTTTTCAGATTTTCTTTCATGTCCTTCAATGGCCTTTATAATTTTTTCCTTAAAGGACTAGTACAGCCAGGCATGGTGGTGCATGCTTGTAATCCCAGTACTTGGGAGGCTGAGACAGGAGGATCAGATTGCAGGTTCAAAGCCAGCCTCAGCAACTTAATGAGGCTCTCAGCAGCTTAGTGAGGCCCTGTTTCCAAATAAAATATAAAATAGGTCTGGGTGTGTATCCTGGAGGTAGAAGGCCCCTGGGTTCCATCCCTAGTACCACACACACACACACAAAAAAGGACTAGCACATTTTTTGCTAGTCCTTGCTATATTTATATCTAAGTAATTTATAATTTTTATGTTTATTATGACTGTAATCTTTTCCCCCCATTGTATGGTGTGTGTGGGTACTAGAAATTGAACCCAGACTTTATCAAGGTTGCTGGATACAAAATTAACATACAAATATCTGTAGTGTTTCCATATAGTCATAACAACCAGTTATGACACAGAATGGAGTCCAGTGTGGTGGCAGTGGGACAAGCCTATAATCCTAGCACTTAAGAGGCTAAGACAGGAGGATCACAGGTCAAGATCAGCCTCAGGAACTTAACAAGACCCTCAGCAAATTAGTGAGACCCTGTTTCAAAAACAAAAAGAGCTGTGGGTAACTCACAGGTAGAACTCCTCAGGACCCTGAAAGGTCCTTCTGAGCATAAGTGGCCTTCCGCTCGGAGGTAGAATGCCCCTGAAAATCTAAAATCTGAAATGCTCCCCAATCCAAAATATTTTGAATGCCAACATGACACTCAAAATATTTTAGATTTGGAAACATTTCAGATTTTTTGATTAAGGATGCTCCGCCTAATATCTTTTGGGGGGAATTGGTGGTAGCAGAAGAAGCACTTGTTATTAAGAAATTCCTTCTTGAGTCAATTTTGACAGTTTATATTATTTATCAAAATTATCCAGTTTAACTAGGTGTGGTGGCATGCACCTAGCTTCTTAGGAGGCTGAGGCAGTTAGATCCCCAGTTCAAGGCCAGCCTGGGGAAACTTAGACTCTGTCAAAAATTAAAATGACAGGAGATGTAGCTCAGCAGAAGGGCACTTATCTAGCATAAAGGTCCTGCGTTCAATCCTCAGTCACACACACATACAGTAAAACATTCTTTCTCCTATATGATAAAATGTTTTTAGCAAATACTGTTTTCAATCCTTTGGGCCTTGTGTGATAAATCTTTGTGTGTCTCTCTGATGATTCCTTGTGCTAAATGCTCAGGAGGACCTTTCAGGGAGCATAGGGTGTGCCTGTTCCCAAGGACTGCCTGCCTGACACTTCACTTCTGGTTTCTCTGCAGCAACCCACCCACCCCGTGTACAACATTGGACCAGACAAGGTGATCCAGGCCACCACGTACTTTATACAGAAGCCGGTGCCCGGCTTCGAGGAGCCTGAGGGTGAGGCGACCGCAGAGCCTGCGACCGACTAGAGGACCTGAGTCCCACAGCTCCGTGCTTACAACCTCCGGGTCAGACAAGGTTTATCCGTTTGGGTGCATAGTGCACTCTGCGCTACACAGGCCTTGGCCACTGTGGAGCTGTGGTTCTCTTTGTCCTTTCTTGTCAAAACAAAACCAGCGGCTCTGAATTTGGAGTACATCGTGGTGTGGTTTTTAAAATTCTTTTCACGCCTGTCAAACCAAAAATCTGTCAGCCCATGCAGTGAGGTTGGGGACCGGTGCATGCTGGAGGAGGCAGCCCCTCCCCCGGCGCACCAGGACGGTCACGCAGAATGAATGGTGTCTGAGTATCACCGGGTCCACAGCCACTGCGGCGCCGCCCACCTGCACGCCACCAGGAGATCACCAGATGGGGCGTCCCCTGCGGGTGGAAATCAGTGCACTCCATGCCCAGGTGGGGCGCTGGGTCCCACCAAAATGAGTTCCTTGGAAAAGACTGTGGCAGGGCCGTACTAGGAGGTGCTTCTGCCTCTCACCTCCCACCCAGGAGCCAGGAGTGGGTGGAGAGAGGCCTCCTCGCGGTGAGAGTCCCTCGCCCAGCACCAGCGAACTGAGCCCTCACGCGGCTATCCACAGTCGTGCTTGGTGCACCCGCAGGACTTGCTTCGGCCGCAGGTGTGGTGACGTAGACCCAAGAAACCAATTATGAGTGAAAAAACGAACCTGCCGTTGGACTCCGTGCTAGAGAAAGCAGCGCTGCGCCCAGCCCACCCTCCTGCCCGCCCCCCCCCCCGCCCCATCATGTCCCCTGGGAGGCCCCTGCCGTGCTGGGGCAGCGCCTGCAGCCCCGGCCCCTCTGTTCTCTCATCTTTCCTACCAGACCTTCAGCCCTTCTTCTCCTAGACAGTGTCGTCTTCTCACCCAGCGTATTAACACTATTAAGTCTTTCACCTTAATTTATGACTCAGGATTTATTCCCATCCTGCCCACTCCAGGCTCACACAAATAAAATCGAGTGCTAGACGAGCTGGCTGCTGCAGAGGCGGTGGCCACGTAAACGTGCTGGCGGGGCGGGCCACCCGGTGTTGGCCCCGGCACTGCCTCTGCGGCCTCCCGCGTTGAGCCCTCTTGCAGTCAGTGGGACGCTGAGTTTGGTTATCCGTCCACTGCTACTGTCCCAGCGAGCTCCATCACTGTCCCAGCCTGTGACCGCAGGCAGGCAGGAGCAGAGATGCAGCATGAGCCTCTTCTCAAAAAAAAAAAAACAAAAAACTGGCCATTTGCTGCCTCGAATTCCCTATTGCTTTGGTGTCTTGAGCTATGTATTACCTTCTTGAAATAATAAAAGAATAACATTTTCTACAATGTCTCTTATTGGTGATCTGTGCTAAGAAAATTCTCAAGTGCCCAATGTTAGGAGTTACTGGAGGTTGCTCACCAGCTTCTTCCTGCATTCAAGATTCCAGACTGGCCAGGAGTGGTGGCGCAGGCTTGTAATCCCAGTACTTGGGAGGCTGAGACAGGAGGATCTGGGTTCAAGGCCAGCCTCAGCTACTTAGTGAGGCCCTGCGCAACTTAGTGAGACCCTGTTTCAAAATAAAGAATAAAAAATAGGACTGAGGCTGTAGCTTGTGGGTAGAATGCCCCTGGGTTCAATCCTCAGTGCAACACACACACACACACAAAGATTACAGACTATTCATGGTGGCGATTCCCAAGAGGTAGGACCTGGGTTCCCCCCCTCCCATACACCTGCTCTAGTGGAGGAAGCAGTGGAAAGTTTTCTCTAAGCTTCCAGTTGGGTTTGCTCTGGCCACAGTATTCCACACACTGTGTGTCCGTGTCTGTCCCCAGTCATACTGTGTGCAGGAATAGTATTCTGCAGCCCCAGAGCGGGCATTCATCCTGGCCAGAGACAGGGGTTGGCAC
>PVLC010049978.1:0-10285 GCA_004027655.1 Graphiurus murinus | reverse complement strand
TTATTGCTTAATTTTGGTGTTTTATTAGCAATAAAAATGTTTTTCACATTATTATTGACTTCTTGTTTTACTTGTGTGACCAATTGTCTATTTATATTCTTGTTCCTTTATCTGTGAGGATATTTTAAAATTATTTGGTAAGAATTATACAAAATAGAAAAAACAGTAATATTGTTCTGGTGATATATATATATATATATACATATATATATATATATATATAATATATGCACACACATAGACTTAAAATATTTTTTCTTTTATGATTTTTGCATTTTATTTCATGCTTAAAAATTCTTTCCCTAAACTAATGCTAAATAAACATTCACCATTTAGTTCTAATAGTACTTTTGTGGAGTAGAAGAAATGTACTGGAGAGTTTGTCTTAGAATCAGTGGGCTCAGCTGACAGGATGTGTGGGCAATAAAGAGGGAAGAGTCAAGTTTGACTGGAGTTTTCAGTCTTGGTAGATTGTGGTAAGGGTGGAACCAATGACCCAAAACCAGGAATACAGGAAAAGGAACAAGTCTGTTAGGGTAGATAATAAGTTCAGTTTTTCCCGTTTTGCTATTGTAGTGCCTACCAGAAAACCTGGCAGAAGTGCCCAACAGGCCTTTTATAACCAGGGTACGAATACAAGATTAATGCTACGGTTATAAGTACAGCTATAAAAATCATCAGCAGACATTTGTCAACGTAACTTTTTTTTTTCAATGCATATCCTGGGCCAAGCACTGTGGTAAGTATTTCATTCGGCCTTCCTTATGAATTTGAGATAGAAACTTTTACTATCCTCATTTTACATGGGAAGAGACAAGCTTACAGAAGTCAAATTACTAAGGAATTACAACTGGGTAGTGGTGCCGGGCGTGGTGGCGCATGCTTGTAATCCCAGCATTCCGGAGGCTGAGACCGGAGGATTCGGGTTTGCGGCCAGCCTCAGCTACCTAGTGAGGCACTCCACAACTTAGTGAGACTCGGTTTCAAAGTAAAGAATAAAAAATAGGGCTGGGGGTATAGCTCGGAGGTAGAATGCCTCTAAGTTCAATTCTCAGTACTGGAAAAAAAAAACCCAAAAACAACTGGGTAGTGGTGAAATATGAATGCGAAATCAAGTAAGTTCACCTGGCTCCAGAGTTTAATCTCTAGCCAAATCTGTTATATTGCCACAGAAGTGGATGAGTGCAAGCAGTGAAAGTCAGGATTCTCAGGATAGAAAATAGCAAAATAATGGATGAGCAGAAAAGAAAGGATGTCACCAGTGAAGGGGCCTGAGAAGGAAGCCACAGGGCGTATACATGTTAATGGGTGTACATGTTAATGTTATTTTGGATTGGATGCATTTTGATGGTAGGGGCTTATACCTTATACCCTTTTTTAGATAAATTTTAAATGTCTCTTTTGACCCTTACCCTTAAAAAAACTGTTATAGTACTTTGCATACAAACTTTTTTGATTGATGCTTTCACAGTCTTAATTTTCTGGCATATTTTATCCTTCTGAGCTAGACCTTACCAGTTCCTGTGTTGTCACCTCTATGGGATACTGGTTCATTCACTGGAGATCTTTGATACTACACTACTGCCTTCTCTGGGAACAACAGAAATAGACCCCTTGGGACATGCTTGCTACCCACACCAGGTCAGATCATGGCCACAAGTAAAAAGCATGCCACATAACCTTAGGAATTTGTAAAACAGAAATAGAGCCAACCCTTTTTCTTTAAAACCTGGATATCTAGTAGTGGAGCATAAGCAAATCTGTAGTAGAAGTCTGGACCTAGATTTTATTACATGCCAAAGGAAGCTGGCATATTAGTAAAAAAAAAAAAAAAAAAAGGCATGTATTCAGGAATTCTCATTATGTCACTTCCTATCTGTGACTTTGGAAAAATCTTTTAAATATTTTGGGACCTATTTCCACATTAAAAAAAGGGAGCATGTGCTATGGGATAGTCATGAGTATTACACAAATTTACCAAGATAAAGGGTACCCAATGAAAGAAAGTTGACATTCAATCGCACACAGAATCACTTTGCTTCACGTTCTTAGCTGCTTGCCTTTGGGCTGTTCCAAAGCTCATTTCCACTCATCCATGTTGGGTGGGTTAGGAGGAAAACAACTCCAAACTCAGCCCCATCTCTCCAGTGGGAGTCTAATAATGCAGCCGTGAAGCATAATTCTAACTGGCAATAATTCTATTACCAAAAGTGGTTTAGGGCATAATTGGATACTCTTACTCTATACTAATGGGAATTTAAAAACTCACCTGTAATTAGTTTCTGATGATAATCAGTAAATATCCTATTATAGTATTTCTGGGGAAAAACATCCAAAATCAAAATTCTCAGATATTCACATGTATCTGTTTCAAGTACTTTCTATACTGAATCCACCTTGGTCTCTCTCCAAATAACCTAAAGGTTGCTACTTACTTCCAGGCAAATACTACACTCATGAATCAATACTGCATGCAACTTCCATTACAAGTTAGAACAAGTTTCTGACAAGCCTAATGGATAAAAGAGGGAACTCTTTGAAGACAACAGAGAATTGAGCTGTGGCTTCACTTGGCAGACCTATTTATTAAAATAGTGAGTTAGGAGATTTTTCACATGCCATTCTTAGAAGGAGATCTCATTTGAGATCTCTAGTCCTCTGCTTCAGGAATACATGTTCTTTAGGACAGCCCCAACATGTTTCTATTGTTTGGTATAATTATTAAGAATGCCCTTTTCACTCTCAAGAGGCTCAGTTTGGGTAAATTACATGGTCATCTCTTAACAGGCTATTCGCAGGGTAAAGGCCCATCTCTTCCATGCCATATTCCTTGTATTAAGTTAAAAAGTTAACATTACCTTTCCTACAAAAAAGCCTTTGGGACCCTAGCACACAGTCCTTTAACTATTTTTTGATGCAATAATTAAGAGCTCACATAAGCTAATGAATAACTCCCTATGGCTCTTTTAATGGTAAAAGCAAATAAGATAACTTTGTAGGAGCTCGTCCAATTCAGCGACCCTGGGAGGCAAACATGAGGGATTTTCTTTTCAAGTTTACATTTGCAAAGCACTTTTCAATAGTCTTAATTACTTTTTCTACCAGCTAAGTTCAAGCATATGTACCCACACTGGACTGCAAGGGAATGGAAACTTAGAGAAATCTGATTTAGTGAGGGTCTTGCTAAGTTGCTGTGCTTCCTGGGATATCATGCCAGGCCTGAATCCTAAACACTTTGTGGTCTCACACACCTTTGACAGATTTGAGTCATCGGCGTTTCTGTTCTTCCAGAGAGGGTGTGTTGTAGTTTAGCAACACGAGGGAAGTATGATTGTGAAACATTGCCAGAGAAGCTTGGGGAGTCACCATGGAAGACAGGTTTTGTGGTGCAGTGAGGCTGATGGGGCAGGAGTCATTTTCAGGTTCAGGGACCTAGAGTGCCTTTCACTAAGATTCCACTGAGCTGCTTGTCTGTGGTGCTCACCAAGTCACTTTAAAGAATTTAAACATACAAATGGAGAGTAATTTCTTCCCACTGTGAAAAATTATCATGAGACCTAAATGAATGCCTCTGGAAATAACTGGCACATACTTCCTGCCTAGCCAGGGAGCGTGCTCACCATGCTTGGCCTCTGTCCCTGAGACAGTGATCTCCTTCTCCCAGGGAGGCAATGAAGCAGAAACTTCAGGATCCCTTCCAGGGCCCTAGATGACATCATCATCATCATCATCAGGTACTGGGGACTGAATTCAGAGGCATTTTACCTCTGAGCTACACTCCCAGCTCTATTTTATTATTTTATTTTTAAACAGGATCTCATTAATTTAGTGAGGATCTTGCTAAGTTCCTGAGGCTGACCTCGAACCTGCAATCCTCCTGTCTCAGCCTCCTGATTATTAGGATTGCAGGCCACCACCATGCACAGCTATTTTTAAATTTTTATCTTGTATGCTTTTGCTTGAAGGGCCTTCTTCCCCAACTTTATAAGTTTTGAGCCCAAGAAAACCTGAATCATGCCCTGCCTATCCTATGTCATAAATCTAAGCACCTGATCAGAAGGGGAGACCGGATGAAGGGGAGGATGATTCAGCTTAAATCTGGCTTGGGAAAACAGGCTGAGGCCTGTGAAGAAGTCGGGTCAGGTATAATGTGGAGGCCCAGCCCATGCTATGTCTCAAACTTCCACCTCTCTCCTGGTTTCAACTACCATCAGCTCCTTTCCCAGACCAAGCTTGTCTTTCAAACTATAGAACTAGGCTTCAGATCTGGAAAGGGTCTTAACTTTGTCATCATTTATAATCTTGCAGGTGCAAAGAATAGCCTAGGTACCTCTTCCTCATTTCTCCTTCCTGAGAAGTGAAGACACAGTGTTGGTTGACAATTTAAGCAGATAGGATATTTGTCTCACTTGGTAGATATAATCTGCTTGGCGTGTCCATGTGTGGGTGGAAACCAACAAATGAGGACTATTTAAGCACTGCAATAAAACACAAACCAATGCAATTCTATATATCTTCCCTTAGTGTCCATTTTGAACAAATCTTCTGAATTATATTTGAGGGGAGACAAAGATGAAAAAAAAAATACCAGCTGACAGTGTTTAATACTTGTTCCTAATTTCATATTAAGAGCTACCATTGCTTAGCATATACTATGGGCCTGGAACACACACACACACACACACACACACACACACACACACTGTATAATGCAGATATTATTGTTCTTATTGACACAAACACCAACACTCAAAGAGGTCATGTGATGTGCCTGGTCACACATCCAGGGCATCCCTGTGCTATCAGGGGTCCAAGATGAGGGTGTGTAATGTCAGAGGAAGAAGGCAGAAAGATCATGTTCATGCCTGTATCACACAGGCCTGAGCTTAATTCCCCATACCAACATGCCCTGTCTGTGTGTGGCCTCAGGAAGCCTGCTTTCAATCTTGGTATCTTCATCTATAAATTGAATAGAATACCTCACCTCACAAGGCAGTTGGGAAGATGAAATGAGATAATGTGCACATAGCTCCAGTCATAACATGTTTAAGTGCAAACTAACTCATTTTGGTATGGAATGCTCACCCTCAAGACCTGCACCCTGGCTTTCTACTTTTCAGGTCTTCACTAAACTGTCACCTTCTCAGTGAGACTTTCCTGAGCCATCCCTCACATCAACTCTTCATTTTCCCTTTCTTGCCTTATTTAATACATATGTATATGCCAGGAATCTTTATCTCTATTATTTTTTCTATATTATACCAATAATACAGAGCTGTAGATGGTGCATGGTAGCAACCCAATGTATGTTGTTTAAAAGAATGGAAAAAAAAGTCTCTGACCCCTAAAAGAACTAGGTTTGAATTTGACTTTTTCTTTACTAGTATTTTGCCATGGGATGCTACTTAAAATGTCCAGGTCTTGGTTTTTTTCCCCACGTGTAAAATGGGCAGAATAATGGTACTTCTTTCTCTCTCTGTCTCTCTCTCTCTGTCTCTCTCTGTCTCTCTGTCTCTCTCTCTCTCTCTCTCTCTCTCTCTCTCTCTCTCTCTCTCTCTCTCTCTCTCTCTCTCTCTCTCTCTCTCTCTCTCTCTCTCTCTGTCACTGATTCAGCCTAGAGAAATTCTACCTCTGAGATACACCCTCAGCCCCTTTCATTTTTTTTTTAAATTTTGAAACAGTCTTGCTAGGTTGCTCAGAGTCTTGCTAAGCCGTTGAGGCTGTGCTCTAACCTGTGATCCTCCTGTCTCAGCCTCTCAAATACTGGAATTACAGATGTGCACCACCATGCCGGGGTTAATGGTACTTATTTTTTTTTTCTTTTAGGACTGCTTGCTTAATTAAATGATTATTAAATGACTCCCACACACACACACATGAACTCTGCCACACCCCAAGTGATCTATAAATGCTTGCTATTGCTATTACTTGTGATAGGACCAACTGTTTAAACTCTCAGTGCTGCTCAGAGCTCTTAGGTGAGGAGGCTGCAGAGAGGAGTCCTGAATGGTCTCAGCATTTTAAACCCAGGCCTCCTTCCTGTTAGGCCATTAATAATCACATAGGTGCCAAAGTTCAATGTTATAAAGGTGCTGAGAGGTCAACATTACCTCTTCACTGAGGCCTGGACTCTGGGGAGCAGCAATGACTTGCCCAGGATCGGGGAAACTCAAAAGCAGGGGTGTGCAGTACCCAAACCCTGGCATTGTGCCTTCTGACATTGTATTCTTTATCCACAGTGTGGGGTGGTGGGCTGCCCAGGCGGGTGGCCTTCGAAGTTCAGCTCGGCCTTTCACTAATTTGTCTCCAGCATAAGTACTTCCTGACACTTTGTTTTCTTGCATGCAAAACATGCAAAATAGAATTCACACCTGACAGGTTTGTGCTCTGGGATCAAAGGTGAGAAAAGTCTCTGTGGAAACTGTAAAGCACAGTAGGAAGTGGGTACAACAGGCAGCAACACCCGGGCCCCTTCCTTTCCAGTCCCAGGAGTAGTTACTCCTGTCTCCACCCATCTCTTAGACCGCGCAGTAGGAAGGAGGATTAACCCCGGGGGAGGAGTTCCGCCCAGGCCCGGGCCCTGCCACCGACGCCTCTCTCTGGCTCTGGCACTTGCGCTCCGGGTTTATCTCCGCGCCCAGCCCAGGCTGAGCTTCCCCGGCCAGCACGCACCGCGGGCGGGCCGCCAGGATGCAGGCCCCACGCAAGGAGCACCTGTACAAGCTGCTGGTGATCGGTGACCTGGGCGTGGGCAAGACCAGCATCATCAAGCGCTATGTGCACCAGAACTTCTCCTCGCACTACCGAGCCACCATCGGAGTCGACTTCGCGCTGAAGGTGCTGCACTGGGACCCGGAGACAGTGGTGCGCCTGCAGCTCTGGGACATCGCAGGTGAGCGACCCGGGAGGGGTGGAGGGCGGCGGGCAGCAGCGCCTTGCAGCTGGTTTACAGCCAAGCTTGAGGTCCAGATTGTCAGGAGGCTTCACCATGAGAGATTATTCCTGGCTGTTTGGAAACTTCAAAGAAATGAAAAAGTTTCTTGTTCCCGCTGAAGCTTCAAGCGCTCTTCCCTGGTGCTTTTAGGCTCCTACTCGGACTTTATTACTTTCTTTCCCCTGGGATCTCTGCACCCAGAGCAGGTCTCAGCAGAGCCCCAGAAAGAGACTGCAAATGCATTTGGTTCTCACTCTGATTCCTTTTCTGGGCGGGAGTAGTCTTGCTGGTTAAGCCTAGGTAGTGTGCCAAAGACACTCTTCTTGTAAAGAGTGACAGAGGGAAGCCCCTAGCTGAATTAATAAGAGAGGCTGGGATAGTCTCAGGCAGGCTGCAGTTTGCTCATTCCTGTTTTTAACAGCTACCTGTATTCCAAATTTCACGGTCCTCTTCTGTATCCCTTTATTCAGGATGTCTGAAATTATATATATCAATGGCAAAGTACCTCCCTCCCATTTCTATCTTGATTCTTTATTTTTCAATCTCTCTGGTTCTTTGAAGTCTATTAAAAGGAAGCTGTGTATATATTTTAAGGGCACTTTGTATAAGGGCCTGTGATATTAGTCATAATATTTCTTGATTGGGCATTAAAGTTGTCTTTGAGAGATCTGGAAACTGAGAAGGGTTTTTGTACGTGTGTGTGTGTGTGTGTGTGTGTGTGTGTGTGTGTGTGTGTGTTGTTTTGTTTTTACAATGTTTGAAATCAATTGGCAACTCTAAGGTTTGTATCAGGAGTTAAGCACAGTTACAAGTGGGGGTGTGAAGTGTCTACTTCAAGAGTGAGTCCTCTGACTAAGGCTCTTTGCAACCTGTACCTGTCTGACCTGACCTCTCATGACAGGTCCTGGCTCTGCTGCTGACTGGCCTGCTCAGTGGCTTTGGTCGAGACCCTTTAGTCCCTGTTAAGGAGAAAGGGGTTGGACAGCTCAGGAACCTTCCTGCTTTGAAGTTTTAAACTCCTCTAAGATTGTCCATGAAACCACTTGTAACAGTCTCACTTCATCTCTATTTCATGGTCACCGGCACCAAGAATCTTCCTTTATAAGTTCTGGACCCAAACTAGCCAATTCTTCTCCAGAAAATGGGTTCATTTCAGTCAGAATATCTTACTGGAAAGATTTTATCATGGCTTAAAGGGAGAACAAATGTGGGAAATTTTTGAAAGGGCATTTCTCGTCTGGGGACTTTAGTGTCTCTTGAATCATGAGGTGCCAGGTCTTATGATAAAGCTCTTGGCATGTGGACAGATTCCTGTGTTTGGTGTCTTCAGCAGCTCTAGAAGCACAGGGGTTATCAGAGACGGGAGGGGTCATGTTCCAGTATCTGACTGGGCTTTTCAATGAAAAGAGTCCACTACAAGTTGGTACTTTGCTGTTGTACTTTTAGTGTCTGAAAACTCTCTAGGATGAAGAAAAGATTCCAGGACTTGGGTTTTGAAGTAGCGCTTACTGTTTAAAAGGGGATGTAGCTATAATTTGTACTTTCATTTAAAATCTAAGTAACTGTATGACCTCAGTCTGTGAACCTGTTTACCCACCTAAACAAGGGAGATAGAAACATATAGTGACTATGAGCCCAAATTCCAGAGTTGAACTGCCCCAATCTACATTCTATTAACCTCCTTGTTTCTGTTTTCTTATCTATAAACAGGGAGGTTCTTTTCACCAAAATAATGATAGCAACCAATGATGCTAGCTAAAGATATTTGTGCTTTACTTCAAGGATTATTATTATACTGGCTACCACTTTTTTAGTATTTATAAATGCCAAGCAAGTTACATGAAACATTATAAGCTGATTAAGGCCTAATACATCATAATTCCTATAGTATACATATCTTCAGTCCCTAAATATCCAGCACCATTTTTAGCCTTACCCATTTTACACCATAAAGCAGTTTAATTCCCAAGCTTGCTACAGTGATAGAAGACTATGTATATAAGATATCTTGAGAGTCTCAGAAAGTCAATTATACCGATAAGTTGGTATTCAGCTTCTCAGTAGGGGAGTTTCTTTTCTAATGCTCAGGGGTAAATTGTCTTTGGCAGACTCAAGTCCAAAGGCCACATGGGCTGAGTTAGAGGTTGACAGCAGTCAAAACTGGTTGGACAGAAGCTGAGCCATGGTGAGGTAGAATAGCTGGAATACAATTCTTTCAAGATGCATAGAGGCCCTGTGGGCTATGAGTTCATATGAAATTCAGCCTCGGGTGCTCACTTTAGCTAGATAAGTGTACCTTCTAATACCTTCGTTTCACAGCCTGTCTTCTTCCCAAGTGCCCTGCTCTGTGGTATATGTCTGCAAACAACATATAGTGGGGATCAGTGGGCCTCATTTTGAAAGGGTTGTGGTTGTCAGTGAGATAGAGAAGACTTGCCTGGCTTAATAGGATATCAGATATGCCCACTATAGAGGGAATCCTTGCTCAGGTAGACTCAGGTATTTATTTAGTTTAATGATAACTAGACCACTATTTGTCCCACAAATTCTCATAAGAGAATTTGACAATCTAAGTCTTGAATCTACTTAGATTGGCCAATCTGATCCCAAAAGTATCCAAAAAGTACCTTTCTCAGCTTGTGAAGCAAGATGATAAATGCTACAAATCCCATAGGAGTTGGTAGTTGCCCTAATCCCAGGGAGTCCACCATAGAGCAGCAGCGGGGTCAGCTCTGTGTTTAGAAGCTCTTGCTAGAGTCAAATAAATTAAGTAACTTTGCCCAAGGCCACCTAGCTAATAGTGGAAGAGCCGGATTTGACCCATTCTGTCTGACTTTGAATCAAGCTTTGTTGTTTGTGCCCACAGGCCTATGAATGCCTAGTGGTTAGTCAGCCCACAGGAATAATACCTTCTTCCCCTTCTCTAGTTGGTAGCTTATCCTTGCCTTCTCCTTTCTATTTCTAACAGAGTTTTGGATATTAGTCATTATCACAGTGTAGAAAATGGAAAAAATCTATTTTTGAAAAATTGACTACTGGTTATGATGTGAATTTGTAGGTTTTTTTCTTTCTATATAGATTAATTGGAAAAAAAGAAAACAAAAGGTTCATCTATAAAACTCTCCTTTCATACTATTCTCCAAATCCAGATACTATGATTACTCCATTAGTTCATTCAAAGAGAACAATTTAATCTAGAACTCTTTATATGCCTTGGGCCTCAGCTGCAGGGATTGGGAAAGTTATAATAATAGTAGCCAATATTTCTTAAGTATAATTGTCCAGGCATATTTAATTTCCCAGTAAAATAGTTGATTATATGGTGCTAAATTTAACACATGACTATTGTAT
>PVLC010049977.1:0-10260 GCA_004027655.1 Graphiurus murinus | reverse complement strand
CAACCGCTTCTTCTTCCCAACCAATTCCTCCCAGAACTTCTCCCAGCAACTTCCCAGCCCAGCAACTTCCCAACCAGCCTTTCCCCAGCAGCTCTTTCAGCCGCGCTCTTTCTATGCGAGAGGTGGAGGCTTTTATAGCTGCACCGGGTCTAAGCCACGAGGTGTCTCATACAGCTCTCACCTGGCCCGACCACGAGTCAGGCGTGCTGGTGCATGCGCTCTGGCGTGGCACAGCCCTAGGATGTTATTCACCTGCAGCTGCTTCTGGCACTCTGCCAGGCGCCATCTAGAGGCGAGGTCTAGCCCGCGGAACTAGGCCCCCGACAAAGAAGGACATATTCAATCAATTCCAAACAGCAGATGCCCAGTCACCCTTCATTTGTGCACTGATCATGCTACGTAATCCAAATCTCCTGGTGTTACCCTTGGCCACAGAGATGGCTCTGGGGCTGTTTTGACCTACTGTCATCTCAGGATTTATGCTACGAACAATGGGTCACGGATTTCCCCAAACTGTTATTGACCTTTTGCAAATGCGAGACAGGCTCACCAGTAAATCTGACCTAGGAGACCCCCAAGAGCGCCAACACTGAGCTTCCTGTTTTCCTCAGCCAATAATTCTCCTTTAATGTTTAACTTAGTTTGAAGTGAATTGCATGGAACAGAGGGTGTAATAATTCAACCAGCAAATGCATAGTGCTTGATACTGGATTCTTGTTTTTGTCTACTTCTTACACGCAAACATGTATGTATGTATGCATGTGTGTGCAAGAGTGTAGGGTATATGCACATAGCTATGTCGGCAGAAGGAGTGTCACATGCTACAGAAAGTACTGAACCTCATGACTGCAGAAACCAGATCCAACATTTCTTGGCTGGCCCATTTCTCAGTGAGCAAAGAAAACAATTCCTCTTAGATTCTCCATGCAAAATACTCAAAAAAACAAAAAAACAGACCAACATCCCAATATCACAGATTCTGTGTGCACCATGAGACTATTTCAAGGTTCAAGTGAAATTATATGGGGGAAAGGTTTTTGTTTTTTGTTTTTCTTGGTACTGGGGATTGAACCCAGGGGCATTTTATCTCTGAGCTCTGCCCCCACCCCTATTTTATATTTTATTTGGAAACAGGGTTTTAATAACTTGTGGAGGGCTTCCTTAAGTTGCTGAGGCTGGTCTCTAACCTATGACTTTCCTATCTCACCCGCCCAAGTGTTGAAATTACAAGCATGCACCACCATACCTAGCTAGGAAAGGGTTTTTTGTTTTGTTTTGGTTTTTTTAAGTTCTTGGTTTTTATACAAGAATAGCCACAATGAGCTGGGCACAGTTTCATACACCTATAATTCAAGTACTTGGGAAGCTGAGACAGGAGGATCACGGGTTTGAGGAAAGCCTCAACAATTCAACAATTTAGTCTGGCTCTCCACAACTTAGTGAGACCCTGTTTCAAAATAAAAAATAAAATAGGGTTGGTGGTATAGCTCAGAGGTAGACTGCCCATAGGTTCAATCCATGGCAAGACACACACACACACACACACACACACACACACACACACACACACACACACCATCATTATTACCTTGCATATGAAAAGGGCATTTTAAAAAGTAAAATATTCAAACCACCTCAAGTTGATCTTGTATTCAAACTCTTTCATTTTTGCAGTAGCACAAGGAAGAGACAAAATGTCACTCCTAACTTTGGATTCCTATCCTTTTTTTTTTTTTTTTTTCACAAAGTATTTCACAACCTTCACTTGGTTTCGGCATAGTTCAGTGGTACATTTCTATACGTCCCCGTGCTTTCTAGTTGCTTAAAGTAATCGCATAATTGGATGTCCCTCTAACCTAATGGTTGGAAAATCCTCCAGGAACGGTCTGCACACAACATCCTCCTGTATTAAATAGCCTGAGATCAAATAAAACGCAATGAACAATGTTTGCTCCCGCTCAACTGGAAATGTTATTAGTGTGATACCGGACAGGCCCCGCGCTCCATCAAGAAACGTAATGAGGGAGTTTTGTCAAACCAACTCTTTTAAAACGTTTGAACTCCATAAAAACCTGCAGGCATGACAGATTAAATGTAATGCTTACCTCTGATTCTTCACCGCAGTCGCAGTCTGCAACATCTAATTCCTGTAAATAAGAACAGATGTGCCTTTAGAACGTTTTGATTCGTGTTTTTATTCTTCCAAACCCATCTAGCAGGCTGCGGGTTTTTACACCAGGGGGTATGGCAGAAGAACTTTGTTTTCTCACACAAGGATGTCAGAAATCGGAAAAGAAGGTTCACTCATTCTCATCCTACTGAAACAGGAGCTCGGAACAATTTACAGAGTCCTATGCATGCTTTAACGATGGATGAAAAGATATGAACCTAGTCACGCATACCTTCAAATGTGGAAAACAGGAGAACACTACTTTAGCAAGGTTTTTGGCAGTATTGAGGATGGAATCCCGGGGCATTCTACCTGTGAGCTACGCCCACAGTTCTGCTGTATTTTTAGTTTAAAACTGGACCTCCATAAGTTGCAGAGGTTGGCCTTGAACCTGCAATCCTCCTGTCTCAGCCTCCCAAGTACTGGGATTGCAGGTGTGTGCAAGTATGCTTGTCTAGTATAGCAAGTTTTGAAAAATAATACCAACTGCACCAGCAGCAACTTGAAAAGTCAATATGCACCTAGAATTAAGAAAAAAAAAAGGCAGATATTGTAGGCAGTAGGCAGGGCAGCAAGCCAACAGCTCATATCAATCCAGCGCCCTCTGCTTTAAGGGTACGTGCTGTGATGTTTTAACAGAGCGTCGTCTTCCGTGACACACACGCGTCTCCGCTTTAGAACACATGCAAAATGCAATTTACAAGTTTGATATTATCGTTTCTGTCAATGACAGCTTCATGAGCGACTCACAAATCCAATTAAACAGCTCACAGATACACATCTGAATGTATTCGCTTGACAGTCGTATAGGAAAGATCAGGATGTTACATTTTACTTTGTGTGTGTGTGTGTGTGTGTGTGTGTGTGTGTGTGTGTGTGTGTGTGTGTCACTAGGGATTGAGCACAGGGGCATTCCACCTCTGAGTTACACCCACGCCCTATTTTTTTTATTATTTTTATTTAGAAACAGGGTGTCACTAGGTTGATGAGAGTTTCACCACTTGCTGAGACTACTGTCCTGGAACCTGTGATCCTCTTGTCTCAGCCTCCCAAGCACTGTGATTACAAGCATGGGCCACCATGCCCGGCTCATTTACTTGTATTAAACATTTTATCCCAGCCCTCCCCCCCCCAAAAAAAATTAAGAATCAAGCAATAACATTCACACAGTATCATGGGATTATATGGCATCTAGTAGGATTATATTACGTTAGTTGCAAGTAATCAGCGACCCAGAGAGGTCTTTCAAGGGATATTGTGTGAGTCCTCAGATTTATGGGACACATGATGGTACCCTAGATTGCTAACTACCATACGAGGTTAATGTAAAAATTAAATAAGGTACTAATTAAAGTGCTTTGCCCTATAGATGCTACCAAGGATTAGCTCTAATTAAGACTAATTACTATTATTGGTAAATCAGTCCCTAATAGCCTTCTAAAATTATATTAGGTTCTTTATTACATTTCATAATTATTAATAATCTGTCATCCACTTAAGCCTAGGCTACAACACAGAAAATGGATTATTATATGACAAAGCAAAAGAAAATCCTCAATAAATATGCACATATCAGGACTGAGTGGCTCACACCTATAATCCCAATAACTGGGAGGCTAAAGAAAGTGCTGAAGGTTGGAGGCCGGCCTCAACAATTTAGCAAGACCCTTAGCAACTGAGTGAGACCCTGTTCCAAAATTAAAAAAAAATAGGACTTGAAGTGTAGCTCAGAGGTAGAATGCCCCTGGGTTTAAGCCCCAGCGACACACACACACACACACACACACGCACACACACACACAATTTTTTTTTAAATGTGAGCGCATAGCTTTTGGGTAGATTCAGAAAGGGAATACTAAAATTAGGTTTTACTTCAGAAGAATATTGAACTTATTCCCCATTGAACTGGTATTTAAAAATCATCAGTGCTCAATTGTAGGTCAGAAGCAGCATTATTTCACTTTTTGATAAAAGTTTCTTTTGAATTGTACTGCACAATATGTTGGCAACCCATCTGCCCAAGATACTGTTAAACAATACGCGCTGCTCCGGGCCCTCCTCTGTGTGTTCACCATCTGAGTCGCCCGACCACACACCAGCAACTGTGCTGCCCAGAAACGGTGAGAGACACGGGTATTCAGAGAGATATTTTAGGATGAAAAGCAAGGATCCTTAGAAAAGATGCCAACAGGAAAATGGAAATATCAGATGACTTCCACATTTAACTTTTTCAATAGATAATACAGTCAAATGGATCAAAATCCCAACTATAATAAAGGTGTGCATAAAATATTCTTTTTTTTGTAGTGGGAAATTGAACTTCAGAGTGTTCTATTTCTGAGCTATACCCTCAGCCCTGTCTTATTTTTTATTTGGAAACGGTCTTGCAAATTATTGCTGAGGCTGAACTCCAATCTGAGATCTTCCTGTCTCAGCCTCCCAAATCCTAGGATTTTAGGTATGTGCATAAAATATTTTATTCCATCTTTGTCTTCCATCTGCTTAGTTGCTAACTCGCCTAAGAAAAATTATCATCTAAGTTTTAAATTTCAGTGTTCTTTCAAGCCAAAGCACTCAAATATGAATATATATGCCCTTATGTCTCTCTTTCATGTATAAACAAAAATTACCAAACACTTAGCAACTAGCTTATATATCATCCGATATATCAGGAAGTTTAAATCCACTATTTTACTTCATCCTTACAGTCCTCCAATGAGACAAACCAAATTGCCTTGTGATCAAAACAGTAAGTTAGGCATGGCAGCACACATCTGTCATCTTAGTACTTGGAAGGCTGAGACAGGAGGATTGTAGGTTCGAGACCAGCCTCAGCAACTTAGTGAGACTCTCAGCAACCTAGTGAGACCCTGTTTCAAAACAACAAAAACATAAAATCAGGCTGGGGTTGGGGGGCAGGGTAGCTCAGAGGTAGAATATCCCTGCACTCCATTGTAGCAACTTGGAGAAAGCGATGCTTTCACTTTAATTGACAGCATCTCACACAAATCGTCATTAAAATTTCCTGTTGAGATTGCACACACACATGGGCCCTTTCGCCCACCCAAGCCAGGCAGAATTGTCCATCAGGAAGGGCGCCCCTCAGGGCAAATTCATGACAAAGAGAAGAGAAAATTGCATGGACACCCCATGTTGCTCCTGTGAGTTGAAGGAGAATCAAAATCACCCGGCTTTTGTTCAATGTCCCACTCCCCAGATCAGCTGCTTTCGCTGATGGTGTGATATTACCTGCAAGAGTTTACATTTTCAATAAATAATTAAAACTTATCTCTTCTCCAACTTACCATTGTGCTTCTTAGAGGAAAAAAAAAAAAAAAACAACATCACCAACAAAACAAATGGCACTTATAAATTTTACCTTGGAGCTACAGAAGGAAAAGGCACTGCAAGATAAGGGGAAAGCAGGTCTCTGGAATCTTTAAGAAGGAAGGAAATGCTTCCAATTCCCTCCTCTGTTTTCTGTTTCTTTTTCTTACGAACAATATTCTCAAATGTGTGTCATATTGTGTAGAGTCCTTGCTAATATAATTTTCATTCACTATTCATTCGCTGAACTCCTTGAAATCTAACTTGAGTTCTATTACTTTATGCCAACTATTATTTGAAAGCTTCCCTGAGATCTAACAGATATAACATGATAGACATAAACTACACACACACAGACACACACACACACACACACACACACACACATACACATACACACACACACACATTCAGTATTTGGTACTGGGTACTGAAACCACGGCCATTCAACCTCTGAGCTACACACCTATCCCTTTGTATTTTGCTTTATTTTTACATCGGGTCTTGAAGCTGGGCATGGCGGCGCACACCTGCAATCTCAGTACTCGGGAGGCTGCGGCAGGAGGATTGAAGATTTCAAGGCCAGCCTCAGCAACTTAGTGAGACCCTCAGCAACTTAGCAAATTTAACAAGACCCTGTTTCAAATATATATGACTGAGGGTTTAGCTCAGAGGTAGAATGATAAATTATTATTATAAAAATATTATAAAAATTATGATTTTCCATAAGATGAGATAGAAAAAGCACCTAGAAGTGTTTGAGCAGCTTACTGTGATGTTTATTTCTCAACAGACCCAGTTTTATAGCAGTTTCTAGACTTTTCTTCCCACGAGAACTACTGATCAGGAAACTACACCTGGCTTCAGTTGGAATGATTGTTCTCTCTGACCTGTCAGAAAGAAAAACATAGAGAAAAGAACTTTTGCTGACTGCAGACTTTGTCCAGAATTGGAAGTACCGGCACCATAATCAGGTCTGATCCCTACATCGATTGTCCGTGAAGGTTCAGAGCAAACATTTGGTGGACATTTGTCATTATATGATAACGTCTTCATATTACAGCTGATTTCTTCAATTGTTTCCATACCTGTTCCCCAGAATTTTCTAAAGCAGGGTTAACAAGCTACTGCTCGAGCCGGGCGTGGTGGCGCACGCTTGTAATCCCAGCATTTGGGAGGCTGAGACCGGAGGATCCGGGTTCGAGGCCAGCTCAGCTACTTAGTGAGGCACTCCGCAACTTAGTGAGACTCTGTTTCAAAATAAAGAATAAATAATAGGGCTAGGGGTGTAGCTTGGAGGTAGAATGCCCCTGAGTTCAATCCCTAGTACTACAAAAAAACAAAAACAAAAATAAGCTATTGCTATAGTCTGCATCTGGCCAACTACTCCACTTCATGAATAAAGCTTAAATTTAAGACACTTAATTCATTCACTGGTGTATGTCTATGGCTGTTCTCATCCTATAAAAAGGCAGAGAAGAAGGTGTGGCACAGACGATTTGTCCAACAAAGCACTGCAAATGTACTACTTGGCCCATCACAGAAAACGCATGCTGGATGGGCAGGGTGGTACACGCTTGTAATTCCAGTAATCATCAGGAGGCTGAGATAAGAGGATTGAAAGTTGGAGGACAGTCTCCACAATTTAGTGAGGCCCTCAGCAATTTAGCAAGACCCTGTTGCAAAAATTAAAAAATAAAATCTAGCTGGGGCTGTAGCAGGTTGGAGGACAGACTCAGCAACGTAGTGGAACCCTCAGAACCTAGAAAGATCCCGTTTCCAAAACAAAAAACAATTAAAAATGCTGGGGGTGTAGCTCAAAGGTACAATGGCCCTGGGGTCAATCAGAATTCTTAGATTGGTATTCCAGTCCAACCTAAATATTTATTTATTTATTTTTTATTCTTTATTTTTTGAAACAGGGTCTCACTAAGTTGTGGAGTGCCTCACTAGGTAGCTGAGGCTGGCCGCGAACCCAGATCCTCTGGTCTAAGCCTCCTGAATGCTGGGATTACAAGCGTGCGCCACCACACCCAGCTCAACCTAGATATTTATAACTGCATCTGTTTTTCCCTCCCTGTCTCTTGTAAGAACCCCCATATTTGCATATTTGGATGCTTCCCTGGACACTGGACTCATTCATCCATTTCTTCTGCACTCCAAATCTATTCTTCTTCTTGAATTTCCCATCCCTTTAACACCATTCATTCTTTTCTCTAAAATACTCCATTCATAAAACCTCTTCTCCGTGGTATTTTCTGCCATCTCAGCCAATATTATTTTTTACAAAACTTAGTTCTGTCTGCTTTGTGTGGGGGAATTGGATGTACACATCTCTTTTCAATGATTCCTCTGTAAATATCTTAATGGCAAAAACCTTATCTTTTACCCATGAAGGGAACTGGAACACCTGAAGTCCATTTCCAAGGCTCATTCATAAATCCCCCAATAAACTGTGTGGGATGGCGCATGTCTGTAATCCCAGTACTTAAAAGCAATTAAGTGAGACCCTCAGCAACTTAGCCTGACCCTGTTTCAAAATTTTAAAAAAATTCCAAAAGGTCTGGGGGTGCAGCTTGGAGGTAAAATGCCCCTGGGTTCATTCCCCCATACCCAAACCAAAAGCAATAAAATCCCCCCAATAACCCCAAAGAGTGGAGAAGTAATAAAGAAAGTTTAATAGTTGCCAGATTAGATGAAGTAACACAAAGAAGAAATATGTGAGAAATAAAAATTTAATGGAGAAACAGAGTTGGAAGGGAATTGCTGCGTATCTTTCAATTTAGTAGAAATCATCCTAAAACTACTCAAGCATCATTAGAAAATCTGATGAAGACATTGATTTTGTGTTTCCCCACTGACACATGAATAAGTATGATTGTTAAGAGTCCATTCAGCCTGAGATTTCCCCAACTCTATGGGAAAATGATGATAATTTCTCTATGAGCTTGGCTTTACTTCAGCCAAGCAATTTCAAAACTACAGCAGAAGTCAACTAGAGAAAGACGGATGTGTTTCTGAAAGAACATGAGATATTTCTAGTGCTTGTCAGGTCCTCTCCCTTTCCGGAAAAAATTTTCATCTGGAATTTTTAAAAAATGAGAAGGCACCCATAACTGGAAATGATTACTTCAAAATATTAAGCATAAACGAGCCAGGCATGGTGGTGCATACCTATAATCCCAGTACTTAGGAGGCTGAGACAGGAGGATCACAGATTGGAGGCCAGGTTTAGCCACTCAGGGAAACTTTCAGGAAATTAGCGAGACCCTGGTTTCAAAACAAAGAATAAAAAGGGCTGGGGGTGTGGCTTGGAGATAGAATGTCACGGGGTTCAATCCCCAGTACATACATATATATGCCGAAGTCATCAAAGTCATGTATAAACATCACCCTTCTGAGATTACTACTATCAATGTTTTGTTGTTGTTGTTTTTGTTTCTTGGTACTGGAGGTTGAGCCCAGGAACATTCTACTTCTGAGCTACACTCTGCACTTTTTACTTTGAAACAGGGTCTCACTAAGTCGCCAGGGGTTTCCACTAAGTTGCTGAGGCCGGCCTTGAACCTGCAACCCTCCTGTCTCAGCATCCCAGATACTGGGACGAAGGCCTGGACCACCATGCCCGGCTACTATGCTTATTCTCTTTCCCCTCAGTTATTATCATGTTTTAAAATATTTCTGCCAATTTGTTAGATAGTGTATATACTTGCGTTTTAAATTTGTATTTCCTTGAAGGGGATGAGAGTGAACATTTTTCTCATTTATCTTACTTACACTGGTTTTGTTTTCCTATTATGAGTTGACTGTTTCTGTCTTTTTTAATATTAAGATGTTTCCATTAAAAATGATTTGCAGAGCTTCTTAGTGGAGTTACGGCATTAACCTCTATCATGATCTGCAAATACATTTGTCAGGCTTTCTAAATAACCTCTTTATGATTTTCATTCTTTCTTTCTTTGGTACTGGATATTGAACCCAGGGGCATTCTGCCTCCAAGCAAGTTACACCCCCAGACCTATTTTACTTTATTTTTTTTTTACTTTTGAAACAGTCTAAGTTGTTGAAGATCTTGCTAAGTTGCTAAGGCTAGACTCGAATCTGTGATCCTCCCATCTCAACCTCCCAAGTACTGGAATTAAAGGTGTGTGCCACCACGCCTGGCTGTACTTTTTTAATAGCTTTTTTTTGTCATTTTATTATAGACATATTTATCTGTCTACTTCAATATAATTTTTTGATACCATATCAAGCCTCCAAAGTTGTTCTCTACTTTCAAATCACATATCATGGAAACAAATTCTAAGGCCTCAGGGATAATACTTTAAGAACCACAGGAAGGGATAATGTGTCACAAGCATGAAACATGTGGTCATTAAAAATATGTAATATGAGCCGGGCGTGGTGGCGCATGCTTGTAATCCCAGCATTTGGGAGGCTGAGACCAGAGGATCCGGGGTTGGGCCAGCCTCAGCTACCTAGTGAGGCACTCTGCAACTTAGTGAGACTCGGTTTCAAAATAAAGAATAAAAAATAGGGCTGGGGAGCCGGCGTGGTGGCGCAGGCTTGTAATCCCAGCATTCGGGAGGCTGAGACCGGAGGATCCGGGTTCGCGGCCAGCCTCAGCTACCTAGTGAGGCACTCTGCAACTTAGTGAGACTCGGTTTCAAAATAAAGAATAAAAAATAGGGCTGGGGGTGTAGCTCGGAGGTAGAATGTCCCTGAGTTCAATCCCCAGTACCGCAAAAAAAAAAAAAAAAAAA
>PVLC010049975.1:0-10261 GCA_004027655.1 Graphiurus murinus | reverse complement strand
ATCTCAAACTGAATACAAGCTCTTATAATTAATTGAAATTGGCCAAAAGTCAAATTGGTGAGAGGAGGGTTGGGTAAGTAAAAAATTATCCAGATAAGCTAACTAGTTTGTGGTTCTAACTTCTGTTTTAGCACATCTTTCATTTGGAAATCCAGACTAGAAGGCAGTCAGGTAATACGGTAGAGTCCTACTCTACAGATTGTGAGCTCCTGGCTATTTTCAGTTTTCACAAGTCCTTCAGTATAAGGAGTTGCAGGAGAACTCAGAAACAGATGTGAAGAAGACTGCCAGCTCAAACACATTTGGGCATAGATAGCGTACCCTGCTTCAACAGCTTGGAATATGAAATAGCCTCACACATCTTTGAATATTCAGTTTCTAGTAACTCCAGTTCTCTGTTCTCACTGAGAAGAGGAGTTGGTACTTTCTTTCCCGGCTATTGAGCATGAGAAGCCAGAAACTTAGTCCAGATTTCCCAACATGATTACTCTTTGAAGATGACTGTTCTTCCTGTGTCTCTACTGGAAAGAGAAGGTCCATCAATATAGTGCAAGCAGAAAGGCTGCTGTCACCACTAATCTGGACATGGGGGAAGTTAGGAGGCCAGGTGCTTCTCCCTGGAGTGACATTGAGCTGGATTCCAGTAAGACAAGTTTTCTTTCTCACATATTCAACCATTTTCTACTGGGCAGGACCCTGGTCTGAGGGTGAATGGCTCAGGAAAGGATTGTACCAGTGCCAGACCAACTCCTCTTGGATAACCTCAACCCTGTTGTTGAACTTAAGGCACCTTATGAACTTTAAGACACCTTATGGGGCGCCTTAAAGGTGCTTTAAAGACATTTACCTGATGGCGAGTTTCTCCTTGGTTCCCATCCTAGTGATTTTCTTGCTGTAAGTTCAATAAAAATAACTTCAATGGTAATTTAATAATGTGGGTGCCTAAAGTAAGGAGTCTAAGTCTCATTTCTCTTCAATCCCCACAGAATTCCCTAAATCCCATTATAATCATGTCCATGCAGGCGTGGCACTGTCTAATGCCATTAGCAATAGCAGCCACGCACCAAGACTTTGGCAGTCAGGAAACAGCCTACTACAACTCTTCCAGAGTAACAGCAGGTGGACACTGGCCCTATGTCTCCTGAACCCCTCAGACAGGTCCCACAATCTGACGTGATATCTAGAATCAGATATAGCACATGTGCATGTCCATCTACAAAAAGTAATAATACAAATAATATTTTTATTGGTGCATTGCAATCATACATCTTTGTGAGGTACAAGTTGGTAGAGGAATATATGTACATATCACTCATTTAACCCTTCCCCAATTCCCACTCCATTCTCTCCCATCTCCCTCCTTCTCATGTTCAGTTTAGTGATTGACTTTGATATGTTTGTGAATGTACATCATGTGCATTAGGGTGTCCCCCCACCATCATCTTCAGATAAGTCACCTTCTTTGCTCATCTAAGGTTTCTCCTTCTTCATCTAGAGTCTCTCTTATGACCCACTTTATCCCTAGCTTCTGCATATTAGGGAAAACATCTGACTTTTTTACTTTTTATGACTGACTAATCTCACCTAACATAATGTTTTCCAATTCCATCCATTTCCCTGCAAATGACATGATTTTGTTCTTCTTTATGGCTGAGTAAAATTCCATTGTGTACATATCCCATAATTTTGTAACCCATTCATCTGTTGATGGACATGTTGGCTGGTTCCATCGTTTGGCAACTGTAACTTGTGCAGCTATAAACATAGATATACATGCATTGGTTTGATAGTTTGGTTTCCATTTCTTTGGGTAGATACCCAGAAGTGGTATTGCTGGATCATATGGTAGCTTCATTACCATTCACCTGAGGATCCTCCATATTGTTCTCCAAAGTGGTTGCACTAATCTGCAATCCCACCAACAATGTATTAGGATTCTCACTTCTCTGTACCCTCGACAACATTTGTTATTGTTTGTGTTTTTGATGATTGCCATTCTAATTGAGGTTAGGTGAAATCTCAGGGTAGTTTTGATTTGCATCTCTCTGGTTGCTAATGATGTTGAACATTTCCTCATACATTTACTAGCCATTTGTATTTCTTCTTCTGTGAAGTGTCTATTTAGATCACTTGTCCATTTTGATTGGGTTATTTGTTTTCTTAGTGGTGAGTTTCTTGAGTTCTCTGTATACTCTATATATTAGTCCTCTACAAAAGGAGTAGTTGGCAAAATTTTTCTCCCATTCTTTCAGTTCTCTGTTAATGTTCTTGATAATTTCTTTTGCTGCAACCAAAGCTCTTCAGTTTAATGCAGTCCCACGTATTGATATTCCTTTGAGTTGCTTATGCCTTTGGTGTCTTGTTGAGAAAGTTTTTACCTGTGCCTATGTGTTGAAGTGTTGGGCCTATGCCCTCTTCAAGTAGCTACAAGGTCTCTGGCCTGACTTCCAGGTCTTTGAACTATCTTGAAGTGGCTCTTGAACAGGATGAGAAAGTGGGATTTATTTCCATTTTCCTGCATATGGTTAACCAATTTTGCCAACACCATTCATTGAAGAGGCTATCTTTTTTTCCAGTGTATGTTTTTGGTTCCATTATCAAAAATCAATTGACTGTAAGTGTGTGGGTTTGTTTCTGAGTCTTCTATTCTGCTCCATTGGTCTATGTGTCTGTTTTTATACCAATACCATGCTATTTTTATTACTGTGGCTTTGTAGTATAGTTTGAAGTCAGGTATTGTGATGCCTCCTGCATGGTTCTTGTTGCTAAGAACTACTTTGGCTATTCTGGGCTTTTTATTGCTCCAAATGAATTTAAGGACTGATTTTTCTATGTCTGTGAGGATTGACCTTGGTAATTTAATGGGTATCACATTGAATCTGTAGGTCACTTTTGGAAGAATGGCCGTTTTGATATTTATACTGCCTATCCAAGAGCATGGAAGATCTTTCCATCTTCTAATGTCTTCTTCAATTTCTTTTTTCAACTTTTATAGTTTTCCTTGTAGAGGTCTTTTACCTCCTTGGCTAGGTTTATTCCTAAGTATTTTATTTTGGGGGGCAATATTGTGAGTGGAATTGTTTTCTGGGTTTCTTTTTCAGCTGATTTATGGTTGGCATACAGAAAAGCTTCTGGTTTTTAAAGATTGATTTTGTATCCAGACACTTTGCTGAATTTGTTGATTAGTTCTATAAGCCTTTTGATTGAGTTTGTTGGGTCTTTCAATTATAGTATCATGTCATCTGCGAAAAGGGATAATTTTAGTTCCTCTTTTCCTATTTGTATGCATTTGATTTCCTTCTCTTGCTTTATTGTTCTGGTTAGAGTCTCAAGTACTATATTGAATAGAAGTGGTGATAATGGACATCCTTGTCTTGTTTCTGTTTTTAGTGTGAACACTTGTAGTTTTTCCCCATTTAATATGATATTGGCTGTGGGCCTATTGTATATTGCCTTTATGGTACTGAGATATGTTCCTTCTATTCCAATTCTCTGCAGTGCTTTTAGCATGAATGGGTATTGCATCTTATCAAATGCTTTTTCATCATCTATTGAAATGATCAAGTGATTTTTATCTTTGGTTTTGTTTATGTGGTGAATTACAAGGATTGTTTTTCATATGTTGAACCAGGCTTGCATCTGGGATCAACCCAACTTGGTCATGGTGTATAATTTTCTTGATGTGGTTTTGAATGCATATTGCTAGTATTTTGTTTAGCAGTTTGGCATCTAAGTTCATCGGTGATATAGGCCTATAGTTTTCTTTTCTTGAGTTGTCTTTATATACAAATAATATTTTGAGTTCTACATCATTGAGCCCCTGGTGATAAAGACAAAATAATAATTCATGGTGAATATCATATATTTCATCCTTGTTAATAATCAGGGAAAAGGAAAGGGTGAGAGAGGAGAGTCCTGAGCCCCTAGATGTACAGGTATGGTACTGGTCCTGCCATACTTTGTCTCATTAGAAAGCTAAGGCTCAGAGAAGTTAAGGAACTTGTCCCTGTTAACATATTCATTACATGGCAGAGCTGAGAATCCATGCTCTTAATCAGTGCATTCCTGTACTTCTTAAGGTTGTGATGTGGTTCATTGTTAGCTAAATAAATAGCAGAAATGTAGACCACACAAGGTGTGGGGTCCATCTGAATCTCTCCTTTCTCCCTTGATCCCTGTGTTCCACACTAGGTGTATCTTAACAACTGATGCTTTGAATGCTCTGGGTGTGCCTGGAGAACATGCTATTTGCAACACACAAAAGGAGAATTTCATAATAGTGTCCTCTAACAGGTTTGCCACCAAATGCTTTCAGGAAACTAAAATTGTTCAGGCTATTTTGAGACCTAGCTCCAAGTTTTACCCTGCTTCACCCAAAGTAAGTTGTAGTTCATGGATCTAAGAGTTGTTCTTTGCCTCACATTTCAGGTGGAGCCTAATAGCTAGAGTCTGCATTCCAATTTATATCCCTGTCAGTCCTCAATTCCTCTGAAAAGCCCAGTTCAATTACAGGGCCTCAGGTAGGAGGAGAGGCCTGCATTCTCTCACTTCAAAACAAAGAGAAGGCAAGAGTTGACTCAGAAAATGAACACAGGACTCAGAATAAAATTAGAATTGCCCATTGAATATTTCCACACCGCAGAGGCTGGGGATGGGTGTAGCTTGTTTACTTTCTGAGTATAAATTACAGAGTTTTCCCACCTTGAGATAGAAACCTGACCTGTGAGACAAAATTTTCTTTTCTTCCCTCCTTTTATAACAAGTTGCAATGGCTTGGTGAAATGTGTGTTGGTTTTCATTCCAGGTGAGAAAGTAGAAGTAAGGCTGCAAATTCTAAGTACTGTATCTCGGAGGCATTTGAGGCAAGGCTAGGTACTAACATAAATAGTAACAAGGACTGGAAGATTTCACACACCCTGCTCCATTATTGGCTCTGGTCTTGGAGTCCTCATGGCCACTGAGTAGCCTGAGAAGTGATGCAGGGTGACATACACAGAGAACCTTTTCCTGGAAATGGGTTTAGAGGACAGCTTATTATAAACAATAAGCCCTTGTGTATGTGATTGGAAATAAATTCAGACAGTGCTTCAGGTTACAGTTATGTGTTGAAAGGCGAAAATCCACCATCTGTCACCTATCCACATGCCCTAACAGAAGCCTTTGCTGCTGCCTGGAACCCCATTCCAGAAACTCCAGCTGAGTGATCAGAAACTTTTTTATATAGAGTCCTGTTACTGAGGGATGGTCTCCTATGGCATTTGAACTTATTTTTAAAAATGCAATTTTTTTGTTTTTCTTTTAAGAAAAAAGGCAATTTTGTATTTGATGGTCACATCATCTTTTATGTGCCAGCTCATTACTGGTCACAGTTTATGGGAGTATTATGGGCTAGCTTTTATATATTTTCCTCCACTCATTACATATGATATCATTCAGTCACTGCATATTTATTGGCTCTAAGATTTATGAATATAAAAAAAGACAAGTTCTCAAGTTTTGTCTCTCAAATACAGAAAATCACCACAGTTTTATATCATTGCTTTCAATTCTATATTAAAGTTCTTGTTGAGTGAGTGATATTTTTTGCCTGGAAAACTGGAAACTGTATAAAGCACCAGGATGCTATCCCTCTTTCCCTCATGATGCATTTCTCAGTTTAAATTTTTCCTTCCTCTGTCTCCAATCTTATGTTGCACAGTGAGAAGAGTTAGAACCTTTTCCTTGAGTATAGGTTCCCAGCCTGTGGATTGTGGGCTGCTGGCAGCTCTGGAGTTAGTGGTATAATTTTAAGAGGATATTTTTCTATCAACTCAAAGTACTTAAGAAGACTTTGGGAAAAGTATTTTGGCAGTATTTGGGGGGGATTATTATTTTGGTTGTGATAACATTTTGGAAATAAAAAGTGTCTCTAATCTTGAGATTACATAAATCTCTGCATGGCAAACAAGGATTGTTTTGGCATTGTGGACCTAGAATTTAAGACACCATCATTTTTTAACCTAAATTCCTTTTCCATGAATCCACATTGTTGGTGAGGACACAACCCTGGGAGGCAGTGGATATAATTCCAATCCTTAAGTCCATGGACAATGCAAAGGGGAAGCCCAAATATCTTAAATCATGTTAGGGGATAGAAAAGACTGGGATGTAAAACTAAGCTTCGCATTCAGTTGGACTTTGTACAGGTTCTGGGAGGAACTTTAGGCTATGAAGGGAAGCCTGGATCTGGCATTCCCATAATAGGATCCCCAAACTAGGAACATTTCAGGCACTAAATGAGTCCTCTTGACAGCTCAATGCTATGAGAAGAGTTAGAACCTTTTTCCTGAGTACAGGTTCCCAGCCTGTGGATTGTGGGTTGCTGGCAGGTCGTAGTTTTGTAGAGGGTAGAAAATTTACAATTGAGTCAAAAACAGCCTGGATAATATGTCTAACACAATTGTGTCCTAGATCATCTAATGTGATTACAGTTCTGGAGCCTGATATTTTAGATTTGAATTATGACTACTCCCCTTACTAGTTGTGTGGCCCTAAACAAATTATTTAACTTCTGAATATTTAGTTTAATCATCTGCAAAATGGCAGTGATGATAATACCACTTCATAGTGTTGCTATCTTTAATGAATTAACAAAAGGGGGAGGCAGTATTGCTGGCACAGTGAGGGCTCAATATGTTTTAGCTATTATCATTATTATGTGGTACTGGGGATTGAACCCAGGGACATTCCAGCTCCAAGCTACCCTTCAGCCCTTTTTTTATTTTTTGTTTTGAAACAGGTTCTCTCTAGGTTGCTGAGTCTAGGTTTCACTAGGTTGTCTTGTCTCACTATGTCCATCTTAGCTATTATTGGTTGACAGATACATTTGTAGCTGCAATCATGGTAAATTTAAACACATTCAAGTGTGATTTCACTGCTTCTCTTTGTCAATATATGCAATTTCAATTGATGAAAACCAAACATAAAATTACCATCATGTAGGGGGTCCTCATTCTCAGAAAGGAATGAAAGAAACAGAGATGAGGCAGAGTTCTGTTTCTGTCAGCTCCCACTGATATGACCCCAAAGACTTGACAACCACCACCTTAGAGGGAGAAGTGTTTATTTGTTCACAGTTTTGGAGGTTTCAGTCCATGTTAGGCCAGGTCACATCCATGGAGCTCAGGGCATGGCAGCGGGAATCAGAGAGAGTACAAGCAAAGGGACTCTACTCTTACATCACGGAGGCTGGAAGCAGAGAGACAGCAAGAGGCTGAGGGCAAGGGACATATATAGTCCATGGTGCTCCACCCCCAGTGGCCTTTCTTCAGCAAATAAGACCTGCCTCCAACATGACTGCCTTGTCTATGACATGAGGTCTGGGGGACATTCTAAGTCCAAACCATAACAGAAAAGGTCCTCATTCTTAGAAAGGAATGAAAGTAACAAAGAGGTGGGGAAGAATTATCCTAAAATTGGGAGGATAATATATATGGCAAGCAAGGCCAACCATTAGGCTTAATAGGCAGAGAGTCTAGGGTCTGTGATACTTTTAAAAGACCATGAAAATTGTTTCATCTCCTTTAAAATTAGAGGAAAAATAAACTTTTAGGTTGAAGAAAGTATTTAATATATAACATTAATACTTTTGTCTCTAAGCAATATGCATAAAATATGAAATATAATTTTAATATTTTTATGGAGGAAGGGGTCAAAGAAGGCAAAAGTAATAGTGCCCAGGGAAGTCATAACCTGACCCAGGCTGCAAATACCTCTGTTGCACTTGCTTATGTACTTTCCTGTGTTCCCAGCTGAATGAGGAGCTCTTTGAGAGCAGAGATCATCACATTTTCTTTGCCATCATATGCACAGAGCCTCACAGTGCCTAGTATACCATATGCACAAATAAATATTTGATGAATGAAGGAAATATTTAGCATTTTATGTGTCATATGCAACAAACTCAGCAGAGAGTTTTTGCTAAATCTTTAAGCAAGCCAACCTCTATGCTGTTTAGAAGTACATTTGAGAGTGGCATTCTATGTTACATGCATGAAAAGTTGTTGATCAGGGTGAAAAAAGAGACACATGCTCCATTTTTCTGGATTTGATTCTAAAATGGACTTTGCACCAAAGACTGAAAGTTCAGCTCCAGCTATGGCCAAGGAGCCCTCAGTGATGGGTCCTGGGATGACTGAGTCTGTCTGTCCTGCAGCAAAAGGGCTAGGAAGGGAGAAGGCAATTGTAAAGAAGCAAAAGCACAAGCAAGTAGCCAATTCCTCCTGTGTCCTCCATAGGATGCCAAAGCCATGGGATGCAGTGGGGAGGGAAGGGAGAAAGGTACCCCAGGGAAAGGGAACCACCTCAGGAAAGCCTAGGTCAATATGGTAGCTGAGAACCAAATCCAACTGGAGAAAAGTCAAGATGCAAAAGTTCTACCCAGAGCCCACCTCTAGCTGGATCTGCTTCATGGAACCCTGGCAGGAGAGGGAGGGCAGAGGGCAGAATTGGGGAGAAGCATTAAAAAAGAGGTGGTTACTACAGTTGGTGATTATAGTCAATGAGAAAGATCTAGTATTGCTATGTTGGATTTTTTAGGCTAACCAAAAATCTCCTCTTCCTTTGATTCTTACATTTAAATATTTCAAATACATGTTCATCTACTTGCAATCAGGAATATTATACAGGAATCAAAACACATAACATAGATGATTTTCAGCAATAAAATATTTAGTAAAAAAAGTTCCCAAGTGTTACATACAACATGATAACCTTTAACATTTTTTTTTCAGTACTGAGGATTGAATGATTGAACCCAGAGGCATTCTACTTGTGAGCTACATCCCCATCCCTTTTGCTGAGGGTCTCACTAAGTTGCTGAGGCTGGCCTTGAACCCATGGTCCTCTTGTTTCAGCCTCTCAAGTACTGGATTACAGGCATGCACCACTATACCCAGCTAACAATTTTTAATATGGAAATGTTTAATATGTATAAAATAGGACACTGTAATTTCCCCCTCGTATCCTTTACCTAGCTTCCATCTTGGACAATCTTGTGTCATCTATACATCTTACTCACATGTAAGATTGGGATTGGTTCCTGGACCTTTCCCCCACAGATAGCAAAATTCCTTATATAAAACACTCAAGTCAAGTCCCTCATATGCAAAAGGCATAGTATTTGCATATAACCTGCACACATTTTTTTATACTTCATAAATTAAATTTAAAAATTTTTTTCAACCCATGCTTTGTTGAAAGTGCTTATTATGCAGAATCTGCAGATAGGGAAAGCTAACTTTACTTTTGGGAATACATAAACCTTTTCAGTAAAACCACATGTAAAGATTTTTAAAGGAGAATAGTTTGTACAGGTGGGAAAATATCTACATATAGACTAGCATCAGGTGCTGAGGTTTTGTTTTGAATGGACAGTTCTGGATACTTATTATCTTGCTTAAAACAACCGATTAAAGAACTAAGCACATGTATCATTATCAATTTGCACCTAACAAAGATGTATGCTTACAATGTATGAATAAAAATAAAAATTAAAAAAAAGAACTAATTAAATAAAGGGAGACTATGCAAAGACCAATATAAAAGAGTACATGAGCCAGAGACTGACATTCATGCAGTTCCATGTGCTGAAGCCCCATTGGTCCCCTTTTCTGTCTGCGTAATTGCAGTCACCCTTGTCTTTCTTTTCAAAGTTAACTAGAATGTGTGGGAGGGCAGCGGGGATCGGGGGAAGACCACTATGAATCCTGCTCGATTTATGTCCTGGTCGGAGAGGCAGCAGACCTGGCCTTTTTGACCCAGCGAGCATGTCCTTGTCCTGTTCTGCTCTAACTCTCTGCACTTTCCCTGTTCCTGTCAGAATTCTGGGAGTGGAACCACAGCTTGGTAGTAATGGTAGTAATGATCCTTCCAAGCACGAGGGGCTCTTCGCCAGCAGGCGTCCTTTGAGGGCTCCGATGAGATGCCTGTGCGGCAAGTATTATTTCTAGCAGGAGAGATTTCAGAGCAATGGGGAAGAAAGGCAGAAAGAAAGGAGAGGAGGGTTCCCACTTCTCCACATCCTCGCCAGCAGTTGTTGTTGTTCGTGTTTTTTATGATTGCCATTCTGACTGGAGTTAGGTGAAATCTCAAGGTAGTTTTGATTTGCATCTCTCTGATTGCTAATGATGTGGAACATTTCCTCATACATTTAATGGCCATTTGTATTTCTTCTTTTGTGAAGTGTCTATTTAGATCCTTTGCCCATTTTTTGATTGGATTG
>PVLC010049974.1:0-10261 GCA_004027655.1 Graphiurus murinus | reverse complement strand
CTTTTTCGGTTGATTTATGGTTGGTATATAGAAAGGCTTCTGATTTTTTAAGATTGATTTTGTATCCGGACACCTTACTGAATTTGTTGATCAGTTCTATGAGTTTTTTGGTTGAGTTTGTTGGGTCTTCTAAGTATAGTATCATGTCATCTGCAAAAAGGGATAGTTTTAGTTCTTCTTTCCCTATTTTTACCCCTTTTTCTCTTGCCTTATTGCTCTGGCTAGAGTCTCGAGTACTATATTAAACAGAAGAGGTGATAATGGACATCCTTGTCTTGTTCCTGTCTTTAGTGGGAACTTTTGCAGTTTTTCTCCATTTAATATGATGCTGACTGTAGGCCTATTGTATATTGCCTCTATGATTTTGAGGTATGTTCCTTCTATTCCAATTCTCTATAGTGCTTTTAGCATGAATGGGTGTTGGATCTTGTCAAATGCTGTTTCAGCATCAATTGAGATGATCATGTGATTTTTGTCTTTGAGTCTGTTTATGTAGTGAATTACGTGTATTGTTTTTCGTATGTTGAACCAGCCTTGCATCCCTGGGATGAACCCGGCTTGGTCATGGTGTATAATTTTCTCGATGTGGTTTTTGAATGCGCATTGCTAGTATCTTGTTTAGCAGTTTTGCATCTAAATTCAGATTAGCCAGTCACAAAGAGTAAGGAAGCATATGTTCTCCCTAATATGCGGATGTTAGGGAGAAGATGGGACATAAGAGGGTCCCCAGATGAAAAAGTAGAGACCCTGGATAAACAAAGAAGTTGATTTAACCGAAGGGAATGGATGGGGGGGTGGGGGGGGAGAGCATCCTAAGGCACATGATGTACTTACACAATTATATCAAGATCACTCACTGAACTGAACTTGAGAGGGAGGGAGGGCAAGGGAGCGGGGTGGGAATTGGGGACAGGGTCAGATGAGAAATGTGTGCCCATTTGTCTTTATCAATTTATACCTAACAAAAATGTATATATTCAAAGCACGAATTATTACAATAAAATAAAATAGAGCTAGAGGTGTAGCTTAGAGACAGAAGGCTCCTTGGTTCCATCCCCTGTACCAGAAAAAGTAAATTAATTAATTAATTAATTAATTAACACATAAGCAACTTTTTTCAGGGCACAGTGGTACACATCTGTAATGCCAGACAGACGCAGAAAGATCACAAGTTCAAGGCTACCTGGGAAAAAATAAATAAATAAAATAAAATAAAAGCACATTAGTATTCAATATTTTATACCATGCTCATGTTCTTAAACTCAAATTTTATGATCATGCCATAATAACAAAATGAGCTTACACCATCTAAGTATTGTGTAAGATTTCAATAAAGCTGGGGTTATGGTTCAAAATGACATAAAATTTCAGCACCATACCCACCAAAATAAATTAGCAAGTGAAGAATGTTGACAGCACAGTAGGAATGCAAGAGGAGCATATCATTAAATGAAGTTAAAGCAGAAGTGTATCTTAAAATTTGCTAATTAGATTTTATACTGATATATATTTCTATAACTCTCATATAAATTACTTAATTTTCTAAGATATTTCATATTCTCAAAGATAAAAGTGTCAACTTATTTTTTTTTTTTTAGTTTTAGACAAAAAGTAAAGACTTTTAATCAACTGTGTCTCTATTGTTTCAACAAAACTAATAGTCATCTTATTCAGATAAATAACTCTAGAGCAACTAGTTAGTCCCAGCTGATGAGTGATTTTATATTAGTTGAATACTGGGTGAGATGCCTGGAAACCCACCAGAATTTTCCTAGGCGATGTGCCAGAAAAAGCTTGTCCAGAAAGACCAGTGCTGTGATTTCAACTTTGAACTCTGAACTGTACATTGTGTGAACTTGTCAAACACCCATCTCACAAATAACCTCATGCTCTTTCTGAATAGCTTGCCAAATGGAATGAATCTGATAAAGTGGAAAAAAATATTTGAGGCCAAGAAAAACACACAAATTGTGTATAGAGTGTCAATAATTCTGGAAATATTAGTTTACCTAGATTTATGATTTCACTTGAGAAAAATGCTGTTTTTGCTGAAATATTTTTTTACCATAATTAATTCATTTTTCTCCCAAAGAAACATTTTCTTCCAACATTACTATGTTTGTGCACTATTTTCCTAGAGTAATTAATTTATCTGGTTAAAACATGCTGCTACCAAGGTCAAAGTTTCCGATTCTGCAACCCAGTCAGCCCCCACCCTCAAGTAGATGACTTGATCAATTAGCATTACACCCTATGACCTAAGCTCTGCCCATATCATGTTATGGAACACAAATAAGAGTAGCCCTTGCCTATTTTCAATTTTTAGGAAAACACTTTTTAGAAGATATTGATGAATAGGGACAGTAGCAGAATAAATATAGAAACTTTACAGAATTCAGAGTTAAACTAGAGAGTAAAAGACAGTAACTGATGAGAACAAAAGCAACATATCCAAGGAATATCATCAGGAGAGATGCCAGAAGAACAAGACAGAGGTGAGGTGCAGATAGATCTATTCCACAAACTGCTAAAAATGCCTCCCTTAGAGCTTTGGTACTTTAATGGTCACTGGCTACCACAATGGTTTGCTGACCAGCATGTTAATTTTATTATCTCCTGAGAAAGAAAACTGTTCCAATGGAGAGCTACTCCTTCAAATCATCTGCCTGTTCTTATTTCTTTTCATGGTACCTAATATGTTAAATGGTAGCTATTTAATTTGACGATTTATAAATAATAATAGATAGATCAAGAATCTGAAGCAGTCAAGAAAAATAAAGTTTAAAACTGTTAATATTTTATTTTATTTATTTTTGGTGGTACTGGGGATTGAATCTAAAGACATTCTACCTCTGACTACTCCCTCAGCCCTATTTTATCTTTATAGTTTGAAACAGGGTCTCATTAAGTTAGAGAGGGCTTCTCAAGGTTGCTGAGACAGGCTGAAAGCCTGCAAACTTCCTGACTCAGCCTCCCAAGTACTGGGGTTACAAGTGTGCACCACAGTGCCTGGCCCTATATTTAAATTAAAGATTATGTGTCCCCTGCCTTTTAATATAAATTCTAAATGTTATAAGCAATTTAAATAAAAATAAAATGCCCTAAATGACTTCACCAATATTATAAAGTATTCTTCTATCTCGCTACTCAATGCAATTTCTATATTGTTGCTTAACGCAGCTCCTTAATTTAGAGAAAACAATATTGACAGTGGTAATTATTTCCTAGGGAGGAGTGGTTCTTAATCTTTTAGTGGTCACATAACTCTTCTATGATCTAATCTTAAAAGAATGAGCCTCTCTACAGAAATGTGCATCTCTCACACAAAATGTTACACACAGTTTGTGGATTATCCATGCCATTCTTCGACACCTGAAGCAATCTAAGGGACATGGTTAAGGACACTTCTTGTGGAGGAGTTGAACATAAAGTTAGAGATCTGTTATTGCTGTTATGTTAAAAAAAAAAGAAAAAAAAAAAAAACAAAGAAAGAAACACGCAGTAATATCAACAGGCACCAACCAACCAACCAAATTTCTTTAAATTCATATTTCCCAAGCTAAAAATTGGTTTTGACAAGTAATAATACACTAAAACCTTTTAGTTGGTGATAAGAAAAATAAAATAAATTAGTAGGAAGGAATAATGTGGCTAAGTAAGCTTTTGAAATGCTGGAATAAACAAAGCTAAACAGGTGTTTCTTTACTACAAGACAGAGTTGTTACTACACGAAAGAAACTGTGTAGCATCTCCTCAACCTCCTTTGACCATAAAGTCCCTTTTGCCTTCTAACACGTCCCCTGTTGATGGAAATTATCGTACTTATGATGAGTATGACAAAAGATACAGTTGCTTTAGTTTATAATCAATTTTGAATGAAAAAAATTCCACATTTAATCTATATTTTTGTCCCTCTTAAAAAAAAAAAGTGTGAGACACTGGGTTCAACCCCACACAGAACACAGAAAGAGAGGAAAAGTGAGGGCAAAGGGAGGGGGAGGGAAAAATATTGAATAATTACAACAATTAATAAAATATTGTACATTATAACCAAGTAAGATTCATCCCAGAAATGAGCAAACACAGCAAGGAGGCACTGATGGGGTTCAAGACACCCTGCTTAAAATTTAATACCTTAATATTTGAAAAAACAGCAGAGGCAAGAAGGTCTCTCACCTTCTCCCTGCCTTTCTCCCCCAAAGTCAGTCATAAGAAACTCAATTTGAGAGGTACCCTACCTATCCCCAGAAGAAAGGAACATCTTTATTTCTTTTTTTTTTTAATTTTTATTTTTATTCATACATTGTAAGCATACATCTTTGTTAGGTGCAAATTGATAACGATACATGTGCTCACAATTCTTATTTGACTCCTTCCCTCAATTCCCACCCCGCTCCCTTGCCCTCCCTCCCTCTCAAGTTCAGTTTAGTGAGTGACCTTGATATACATTAGTGCCCCCCCCGCCCCTGTCCAACCCCCTCGGCTAAACATCTTTATTTCTAAAGACACAGGGACACAGCGAAAATCTGAACAAACAGACTTTGCTAAGCACCCTTGTCCTCATTCATTACCATTACCATTCAACCATACCCCTGTTCATCTACTTGTACTTCTCCATTACCCACTTCATCAAAGCTTTGTTCATACATGAAGGTTTTTGCATGGATGTAAAGAAAGGGAGGAGAGGGAACCAGAGGGAAACACACAACAAATGCTGAACCTCGCTATGATGTATAACTGCAATGTACCTGTTAAAAAAAATCACAAACGTATCCTTTCTTAGGGTCTTCATTTTCAAAGGCTCCTGGTTCACATATAACATACATTATATAAATGTGTGTGCTTTTCTCTTGTAATCTGTCTTCCTAAGAAATTAAAGATGGGTGAGAAAAATAAATCTCTTCGCCTCCAGCACAAACCTTACTCTGTAAACTTGGTGAGGTCCTGGCTTGCCATCGGACCCCTCCAGCAAGCACCTCAAGTAATAAGATAGCTGTGGAGAGAAATGGCTTTCTAGAGGCAGGATTAGCTGAACCAAGTACCCAGCTGAATCAAACAACAGCCCCTCATTTAAGGGGGTAGAATAAGGAACTGAAGCTTCCACATCTCTGTTACCTAAAACAATTAAGCTACCATGTGTTCTTAGTTTTTCTATTTCACCATGAAAAAGTGGTGGCACCTGTATGTGTAATTTCTACCCATTACACATCCTGTGGAAACTCCTGGTTTCACCAGTGAAATGTAATTAATATACCTCTTGCAGATTCTAAAAAGTGTCTCTCTTCCAAATGATAACTTTCCTTGGCCTATGGATTCCTATTATGCCATTTGAAATGCTAATATCCCCTAGGATGTAGATTAAAACTAATTTACACATACATATCACACTTTCTAAACATTCCTATTCAAAAGTAGCTTACTGACATTTCTAAAAATCACTTTTGGTCTATTGTAGTATATTATGTTTTAAAATACTGAAATATATGTTTTACAAATACATGCCATTTCTTTAGGAAAAAGAACAGGAAAAAATGAATTAACATTGTAGAGCAGAAAAATACTATGTTGGTCCTTTTTATTTTCACATTAAATAACATATAATCTGTTTAAACTAGTAGATTTTATCATTTCTTTGAGAAAATTTATTTAGAGCCTACACTAAACTCCATACTACTACTACTACTACTACTACTACTACTACTACAATAAAAGCTAATATTTATTGGACATTTACCTTGAGGGATTGCATGAAATCCTTGACACTGCAGTCTACCATCTTGCTTAGTCCACACAACAAGTTATCAGATAGGTATCGAGGTTACAAAGAAAACTGAGGCCTTCAGCTCTTGATACTTTCCCAACCACACTGCCTTATTAAGAAGTGGTGAAAACAAGATTTTAACTTTATTCCAAAATGCCTAGTCTTAACCACAACCCAATGTTTGTTGCATTTCTTAAGAATAAGAATCACCTAAAGTGCTTATTAAACTTTCTGACTCTGATTCAGTGGGGTCTGGGAACCCAAGAATCCATCTGGCCCATCCAGATTTTTATGAATGGGTACATTTCAGAAACCCTAACCTATGCTGAATCTCTGAAAATTCTAACCCATGTGTAGCCTAAATTTATAGTCTAGCTTTTAGATTCACTTTTTTTCTGAAGATGAAGAACAGCAGATAGTCTTTCATCTTTATTTTTTTTTTAGAAATTGTTAGAGAACTCAAAATCCCAATATAAAGATTATTTTGAGAACTTTCCAGAAAATAAAATAATTTAAATTTAATAAAATTAAATTGTATTAGTTTAATAAATTAATGTTTAAAAAAGAAAGAAAGCCAAAAGCTCCAGGACCTCCATTGAGCTGTCTTTGGTGATCAATTTAATTAAATACAACAATGTGACAAAAAATTTAATATGCATAGCTATCGACTAAATGACTCCTGACTTTAATGTACTTGGACAAAAACCCAATTTCATCCACAGATTTAAACTCAGATTTAAAGCATTTCTGGTGAGATCAGCTTTCATCAAGCTTCTTTACCAGACTTTCACTTTAACCTAAGATTCTACTATTTTTACACAAGACTAATCATTCCTCAGTGTAAGATCACTCCCTGGGCCATTCAGGGGCTTACCCAGCAGCACCGCCCTTTTACCAACAACTCCACAATAGAGGAAATGTTTTTAAACAGTGAATATGTAACAAGGTAACATGTGACTGAAATTCAGTACATTATCTCTCTTGAATTTTATTACTGCAGGTGCAGAGCACAGCTGTTCAGAAGCTTGCGAAGGGCAAGGTTCTCTTTAACTGAAAACAATTCCATTTATACACCTGCATTTGCAAAGATTCCAAGTGAAAAGACTAAGGAACAGACGATGAAACTAGAAAACAACACTGTCCCCACAGAAGCTTGAGTCATTCCTTTTCTAAGGAAAAAGAAGAGGTGAGAATAATCCTTGATCTAACAAATGTACCCCAAAGATACTTGCATTCTGAAAAATTCATGTGCACTAATGTGTGTTAGCTAAGGAGGGAATACTTACGTTTTTATCAGCCCTCAGGAGAGAACTAGTTGTCAAGAACAAAAAGCTGAGAATTGGCTCCATGTTACTTGTTATACAGTTACTTGTTGGCTTTCAATCCAACAAATGTGCATTGAGCATGTATTGTTCATTCCACACATATTCATTGACAGCCACCGTACGTCAGCCATGCTGCTGGGCATCCAATGTGAAAAAAGCCCAGGTGAGAGACTACGGGGTAAGCCTTGGGAGAGCTAAAATGATGACGAATAGCTGGGCGTGGTGGCGCACGCTTGTAATCCCAGCATTTGGGAGGCTGAGACCGGAGGATCCTGGTTTGCGGCCAGCCTCAGCTACCTAGTGAGGCCCTCCGCAACTTAGTGAGACCCTATTTCAATATAAAGAATAAAAAATAGTGCTGGGGGTGTAGCTTGGAGGTGGAATGCCCCTGAGTTCAATCCCCAGTACCGAAAAAAAAAAAAAAAAAGATGACTAATATTAAGCACTCAAACTCATTAAGCACTCTGGTTACTACCAGAAAGTAAGGTCTACACCAGCTCTCTAGCATAGTACACAATACTGTAACAATTCAAGGAAGAGGAAGAAGGAAACACACATTGATTCAGTAAAGATTTGTAAACTCACTTTGATTCAATAAAATCCTATTTTATTTTTTTAATTTGGAAAGAGGGTCTCACAAAGTTGCCTCACAGTATTAACCATCAATTGACTTGTTTGTATCTTTTTAAATTTAAATATATACCATGAAAGGAAAGTAGTATATTAATTTTCCCAAGAAAATTGGGAAAATTTCACATTCTTCCTTAACAGTCAGAGTTTTTAATGTGTGCTTTGTTTTTTTGTTAGTACTGGGAATTGAACCAACTTCTGACTCCCAGCTCTATTTTATTTTATTTTATTTTGTTTTTTTAATTTTGAAACAGGGTCTCACTAGGTTGCTGAGGATCTTGCTGAATTACTGAGGTTGGCATCTAACCTGAAATCCTTCTTCTCTCTCAATTTTGCAAGTACTGGGATTACAGATGTGTGCCACCATGCCTGGCTTCTCTTCAAATATTTTTAAAGCAATCTCATACACCTTATTATTTTATATTTATCACCAAAAGATTCAGATTTAAATACATGTGTGCATATGCACACACAATACTATTGTCACACTTAAAAATTTATTATAAGCCGGGGGTGGTGGCGCATGCTTGTAATCCCAGAATTTGGGAGGATGAGACCGGAGGATCTGGGTTCACCGCCAGCCTCAGCTACCTAGTGAGGCACTCCGCAACTTAGTGAGACCCTGTTTCTAAATAAAGAATAAAAAATAGGGCTGGGAGCCAGGCGTGGTGGCACACACTTGTAATCACAGCATTTGGGAGGCTGAGACCAGAGGATCCGGGTTCACGGCCAGCCTCAGCTGCTTAGTGAGGCCTTCCTCAACTTAGTGAGACCCTGTTTCAAAACAAAAAATAAAAAACAGGGCTGGGGATGTAGCTTGGAGGTAGAATGCCCCTGAGTTCAATCCCCAGTACCGCAAAAAGAAAAAAAAGAAAGAAAGAAAAGAAACAAACAAACAAACAAACAAAAATAGGGCTAGGGGGTATAGCTCGGAGGTAGAATGTCCCTGAGTTAAATCCCCAGTACCGGAAAAAAAATTTGTTATAAAATTTAATTTTTAATTTACTTTTTTTGTGTGTGGTGCCAAGGACATTCTACTTTCAAGATACATAACCAGCCCTATTTATTTATTTATTTATTTATTTATTTATTTATTTATTTTTACTTGAAACAGGATCTCACAAAGTTGCTGAGAGTCTTGCTAAGTTGCCAAGCCTGGCTTTGAACCTGCGATATACCTGTCTCAGCCTCCTAAGTATTGGGATTATAGGTGCGTGCCAAGACACCTGGCTTTTAATGTACTTTTATTGGTGCATTGTAGTCTCACATTATAATAGGTCAGAGTGACAGAGACACATATGCACACAGCACTTGGTGAGCTTCCCCCATGCCCCTTCCTCTCCCGTTCCCCATACAAGATATTGAGATTGGCATTGATAATTTCACATATATACATACCATCAATGGAAGTGTTTCCTTCATTAATTCTCCCTCCCCACCACCACCACCTTCCTCTAGACCCCTGCAATGCTCCACTGAGGTTTCTCTTCTATCTGAAGCCTCTCTTATATCCTGATTACTCCCTAGCTTCCACATATGAGAAAAAAAATATGCCCCTTCACTTTCTGTGACTGACTAATCTCACTTAACATAATATCCTCCAGATTCACCCATTTTATTGCAAATGGCATGATTTTGTTCTTCTTTATGGATGAATAGAATTCCATTGTGTGTATATCACATAATTTTGTAATGTCCATCTGTTGATGGACATTTAGGTTCATATCATATAATCCTATCTTCCTGTTAATGTTAACTAGCTACTTATTTTGTATGTGTATGTGTGTGTGTGTTGCTAGAGATGGAACCCAGGGGTATTCTACCTCAGAGCTATATCTCCAGCCCTATGCTATCTTTTATTTTGAAATGGGCTCACTAAGATGCCAAGGGCCTCACTAAGTTGCTGGGGCTGGCTGAGAACCTATCTCTTCCAGAACAGATTCAGGAACTATCTCTTCATCTTCTTTATTGTTGTGTTCTTAGTTAATTTTCTCTCTCTTCCAGAATGGAAAAGCCAGTGATACTTTTATTACTCATAATATCATACCTTAACTTGGAATTGTTTGTTCTGAAAACAAACTTGGCACTTGTCTGTATTGAAACAACATAGATGTGTTTATCATTAATAACATATATTAATTGTCAAATTAATAGAATTCACAGTAATATTGATCACTGATCAGGTTGTCCAACCCTTCTTCCTCCCTCTTCTCCCAAGCTCATCCCTAGCACCTTTTCCAGTCACCCGTAATCATTCTGCTACTTTTATATACACTGTTTGTTTAGCTTCTATATATGAGAGAGAACCTACAATATATAATACTTGTTTTTTTTTGTTTTGTTTTGTTTTTTTGTGGTACTGGGGATTGAACTCAGGGGCGTTCTACCTCCAAGCTACACCCCCAGCCCTATTTTTTATTCTTTATTTTGAAACCGAGTCTCACTAAGTTGTGGAGTGCCTCACTAGTTAGCTGAGGCTGGTCTCGAACCCGGATCCTCCGGTCTCAGCCTCCCGAATGCTGGGATTACAAGCGTGCGCCACCAC